>QEAR01000023.1:0-283130 GCA_006535965.1 Spizellomyces sp. 'palustris' | reverse complement strand
TTGACGCAAGGTCCCCAGAGACGTTCTACAGTGACGGCCTAGCTTCTAACAGAGCTATCCTCCTCTCAGGTGTACCCAAGTCCAGTTGCAGGAACACACCTAAAACTCGACTTCACCCAACAGGTTATGGTTCGCATTCGATTGTTTAGCATTCAAATCCTCATTGTGCTTCTTTTGTTTATGCTTCCTTCCTTTCTCGGAAGATGTGGATTGCCCTGAGGCATTATCCACTTGCGTGACTTGTGCAGGGGCGGCTTGCATACCGCCTCCCTGGGGTCTCGCGTGTTTATTGATCACCAGGTGAATTCGGGTGGCTGCAAGTTGGAGGGTGTCTAGTGAGGTGAGATTGTCCTCATTCGACTGCAGCAGTGCTGCTACATCTGCTGGCAATGCCCAGATGAAATAATCCTGCATAATAAAGTCAGGAATTGGGGGTAGTGAGTAGATTTGTGAGTTGAAATAGGCCACAAACTCGTCCATGCTTTGGGACTGATTCGTTTTGGGCCATAACTGCTTCAGTCTTCTCAGTGTGTCGTGCATATGTGTTCTTGGTGTGAACTGCGTGTACATGGTGGACCTTAGGCCAGATATTGTTTGGCCATGTTCATCCTCGTAGTCATGCCATGTTGTGAGACTGGCTCTTTTCATAGGTGACAATGAAGTCCACCACAGATAGGCCATACCTGATAGTTTGGTGCTCACAAAGTCTACTACCATGTCTGGTGGAACCATCTGATGCTTTATTATCAGATCCACCTTGCTTAAAAATGTATTTAGCTTGGTTGAGTTTGGTTTGCCATTGTATGCTCTGATCTCCTTTAATGCTCCGTCCACAAATGCTCATCATCTGCACTCTTCTCCCGCATTTGATACCAAGGTGTATATTGAGCTCGCTGGCAAATTTGATTGTGATGACGCAGCTTGATAATAGCTGGTTGGTGGTTGTAGGAGAGGATTTGGTGGTCTGTTCTTTGGTCTGCCCCCACTAAGCATACACTGTTTTATTCATTGCCCTTCTGCATGTTGATATTTAGTGCTGTGGGTGTGCACTTTCAGATCTGTACTCACAGCTTCTATGCTGCTTCCTTGCTGCATTGCAAGGATGAGTTTCCCTACTAGTGCTTCGAGTCTGTCTATTCGACTCATGTCCGCGGCATCTGCACATGTGGCATATGGCCCTCTCGGAGGGTATTCCATGGTGTGCTCCATTCTGACTGTACTGTCATCCTCTCACAGAGTGCTCAGCAGTATTTCCATCTTTACTTGATCCACTTCCGTTTTATGCAAGTATGCCCTGGGGTCCCATACAGGGTCCAGTATGTATTCACTGTACCCAATGTCCGGTTCCGTGTTTTCAGGGTCCTCTGGCAATACATCATGATATATTGACTGATTGTATAGGTCCCGATCAGATGGTTCTTCCAAGTACGTTCCGCCTTGCATTCACGTAGAAGTTTCTTGAGCACCACCTCATCATGCTGGCATTTTGCTGCGTGTGAGAGGAGGGGTTCTCTGTAGGGGCATTCTACTTCCAGGGCTCATAACCTGTTAGCTTGTGAGGATATTCCTATAGGGAATGATACAATATGGTAGAATAGGAACAGAGTGTACTGTTCTTTGGTATAGATGTTGGTCTATTAGATATGCAGGTCACTTTTAGGAATATACTAGCTAGCGATGCAGAAATAAATGTGTACACACGTGACACATGGCGCAGTGAATACGCGCCTGCGTGGCGTAGACATCTGCGTGCACGCTCGTGGCATAGCAGTATGTATGCACGTGATGCATAGTAAGACGCGTCCTCGTGGCACAGCGGTGATGTGGCTTATAGGGCTGCTATCCATGCCTGCTAACATATATCAGTTTCCCAGTGCAATTTTTAATAGATTATGAGCTTTGATATGCCATAACTGGAATCATTTGGTTTCATTGGAAATATTATAGGATATAGACTTGAATAACTCAGTGAGTTCTTAACTTGTTAATGCAACCAAAATGGTGCTGAAAAGCCCTGGATCATGGCTTACAAGTGTATAATATTACTTTTCTGGTTAGTCTTCCTATGCACCCAAAAGTATAGGTTGAAGTCATGTTGTTGTCAACTGCACTATATTTCCAACCCATGTTTTGCTTTCTGTGATACCTCTTTTGCTATTCTCTCAACCTATTCTCTCAACATATGGTCCACAGAGATATTCTCTAACACTGGGACAGTACAAAAGCATAACTCATAACAGAGTTATCCACCTCTAGTGTGCTGAATGAATCTTGAGAAGGATGCTGACCAATCTCAATGTAATATTCACACATTAGGCTATATTAGACTGTCAGGTCGAGAGATCGTTCACACACTGGCGTCGAACCGATCTTGAAAATGATCACAGTATTTTCTGTGCTTTATTGCAGTCAAGTGAGTCAGGATCTCTTCATAATCGAGTACCCTTGAAGTACCGTTTTGGCTGATTGAGGAGCATTCGCAAGTTGTATCGCCAGAAGAAGGTCAAAAACTGGAAAGATGGGACGGTGAAGTTTGAGGCAGAATCACACAAGGTAATACTTGTGCTGATGCAAGAAGCAAACAATAGGAAACGCTATGCATGAGGCTAAATGGGAACTCGATTTGCTTTTCCTTCAGCTTTCTCTGTTTGACAATCTTGGGAACAAGCTTGAGATACTGTACAAGTGGCGACATGTCGTTCCCGGTGACGAAATAGAGTTTGATCGACATTTTTGCATGGTGGAAGCACCCTTGTGTACGGGGAACGGAAAGGAATTGGAGAATGAGGTTCGTGATTTTGTCGTTGCTGACCGTTTCAACAAATTCGTGCGCTTACCTGTTAGAGTGTTACTTGCTACCAGGAGCATACCATTGCAACTGTTACTTTAATGTCCCCAGTTCCATCTTCTTCGGTCTCCCAGCGAAGACTGAACATAGGGAGACCTTATAAGCCACCCCGTCAAAAGCTCGAAAATGGCGGACGGTCGCTTTTGGATGTGCCCAAACAAGGTAGCACTGGAATCCAGGCTTCACACCAAGCAGAGTCATTGGGAGGTGGCGCCCGTAACAAGGCTGGACCCGGTGGAACCTCTCCGGTCAAGAAGGTGCTGCGATCTCCAACGGACCTGATAACCATGTTCTTAGCCACACCGCCAACTACCTGTTTGGCCGGTCCGATGAAAGTGAATCCGATGCATCGATCAAACGGAGGCACTACACGACGTCTCCCGGGCGGTTTATTCGCCCTTCGTCAAGCTCAGAACGATAACTCCGCTCAGTTTTTGTGCCACGAAGATTCCGCTATCGCAGAAGAGGAGGGATGTGATGTGACCTTGGCCCGAAACGTAAGGGCCTGGTATATGGAGAAACCTTGGGTGTTGCTCATGATTTTTGCCATAGCGCGGCAAACGAAGGAGGCTTCTTATGGAGCCCAACTCGCCAGTTCGAGATCGTCAAGAGAGCACCGCGTATTCTCGTCTGGGTGAGCTCGGTGACGCTTCGTTGCCATCCAGCGATATTCCCAAAGACAAGTTAGTTATCTCTTTGCTACAAAGTGTGAGGGTAGCTCATCACCATATTTGAATTCTGAAGAGAGAGGCTCAATGCGGTCCATCCTGCCTTTGATGGCTTACGATTTCCAACATCAAAAGGTAATTGCAGACATTCGAAATCCGCTTTTCCACCGTATGGAGTCGCTGTGACTACGGTGTTATGAAATATTAAATTTGTGAGTGAAAGTGCGCTCCAAGTTGTCGCGGAAGAAATTGGAGCGCTCCGCGTTGATTCCTACACGGTTTGTACGTATGAGATCTGCAATCGGTGACAAGTTTCATGGACGGCCTCTGAGCTGATTTGTTGGTAGACCTCGCCTAAGCTGTATCGCGAGCACTTTCTCCGCGCTGTTTCGGAACATTTGCAAGTGGAATTATCAAGTATTGCTGTTAAATTTCACCTAGCAATGAATGAGAGGACCACGTTTGATGACACGGAGGATTATCTTCGGGGCAAAGGCGTGGCCTTTTATGCAAATTGTTCCTTGATGTATGCTGTTTGGCAGGACCTCTTATCTTCCAAGATAATCTCTCATATTTACCAACAGATGGTCTCGGAAGACATCACATAATCGTCAGACTAGCCAGTACTTAGGTGACAGCATCATTTTGCAAGTCAGCAAAAGAGAACATCACACGGCCTATAGCAAAGGCATCGTGTCGGTTCAAGAGTCACCTATCCTTTGGAGTTAAATTAATTCTCACCATGCAGATGCCATCTGGATTATCTCGGATTCAAGCGACTTCAATGAGGCGTTCCTTGCCCGTTCCTTATTCTTTGGAGTTTCCAAGAGTGACACACTAGAGGTATGTATAAAGCAGTGCTGCCGGGTGAATCTTATTACTAACTCGGAGCCTAGCTGTGTCCTCTAGATGCATATGATGTGCGAAAGACACGAGATATTCTTGGTGCCTCTGGGACGGCAAAGCCGGTTTGGGCAATTCGTGGTGTTCAGGCGAGTGGGGAACTTCAAATGATAGAGGCCTTACGGGAACACCTGGAGAAGACACCCCTTCTTCCATGGTTACTGGATGTCGGGTCCGCTCAGACAAAGCGTCCGAGCTCCCCCACGTTGAAGTCGGCTGCTAGTGCGCGGTTGATTAAGCAAGACTGTCTGGATATATACCAAGATACACTGGAATCCCTCTCCAAAGAATTTGG
Source organism: Spizellomyces sp. 'palustris' (assembly GCA_006535965.1). Lineage (NCBI taxonomy): Eukaryota > Fungi > Chytridiomycota > Chytridiomycetes > Spizellomycetales > Spizellomycetaceae > Spizellomyces > Spizellomyces sp. 'palustris'. The sequence continues at coordinate 278,416 of QEAR01000023.1, read as the reverse complement.
CCTAAATCCTGACCAAAAGAAGTGAGATCTCGACTGGCAGATCCGTCCCATTCAACGGAACGCTGACCTTGAGGTCGTGGGTCGTGCCTGTAGGGTCCTCCAGTCGTTTGCAGATAGCATTTCCACACCAGATCTTCAACCTATCACAGTAGTTCATGGGGTAAGTGTTAGACTCAAAACCTACCGCAAGCCTTTTGGTGTGCTAAAGTCCTGCTGAGGTATTTGGTTCCGGGAAAAGGCATGCGTGTTGTGTGTTGTCCTTCAAGCCAACAACAATACCTCACACTTTCAACTGGCAGCTTTCTGATATCAATTCTTATAATATTCCTTCATCGCTCATTGGAACTGGATCTAATTGGTAGTGTGTCGATCCTGCCAATCGATCGTTCATCAATTCCATGCCCATCCATAATGACGTCAGCCAAAGTTTCAAAGGATACATTCAAGGTCACGATCGCTTCGATGACAAACGTTGCCGTGGATCGTATCCTCTTGGTGGGCCTGTTACATGAAAGCATGCGCAATAGAGTAAGTACCATAACAACATCCATCCTAGGGACTCCTGAACCTTGGGTTCACGGAGTTTGTGCGCGTTGGAAGTCTCAAGAAGATTGCCAAACCACTGCTACCATTCACTGCACAGTCAAAGCAGGAAGATGGTCAGTCTTCGTATATTTTCCGAATCTCACATCTGCTTATTAATTTGATGCGTTCAGATGCCAAAGAGTTGCGTGAACTTCTCGATGAGCCTTTGACTGAATCTGACCGGAGAGGTAGTTGGTGCAATATATATATATATATATTCTTTCCATTTCTCTCTTCTGATGTTTTGCAGCTGTTCGGGCGACGATTGCCAAGTTTAAGCAAAATGAAAATCAAGCTCTAGTAGCTAAATCTTTCGTAGTGGGTTCGTACCACATCCTCAACGATATGCACGGGCAATACCCCACTAAGATCCTCTCTAGGTGCAACCTGCTTGGCGACGAACTTCGAGATCTTCGAGAACTTCAAAAGTACAATTTTAATCTTGGACGAATGCAGTCAAATGACTGAGCCTCTTTCCCTCCTTCCCCTTGCTCGGTTCTGCACGCGAAAGGCACTACTAGTTGGAGACCCGCTTCAGCTCGCACCAACCATTTCTTCCAACTGTGGGCACAAGGAAGGCTTAGATAGAACCCTATTCGAAAGATTGGCGGCCGCTGGTCTTACGCCGATTCTTCTTCGCACACAGTATCGGGTATGCACGAGCAGTTGCAAACAAACAATCCAACCCCTATCACTATGACTTCATCTATCATTTAGTGTCATCCTAGAATTGGCTCCGTGGCCGATTCCTTATTCTATGGGGGCCAGCTGATCCATGCCACACCTGCGCATAATTGTAAGGCTCTGGTAAGCGGCTTACCAACATTGTGCTTTGTGGATGTGGAAAAAGGACGCGAGATAAGGCAAAAAGGGGGGAGTTTTGTCAACGTCGAAGGTACTCGAATGGTTGGCCCATGGCTGAATTTGAGACTTACTTGTCCACTTGCAGAGGCCGACTTCGTTGTAAAGTTGACATACCTGCTCGCAGAAAAAGGTGTCGAAGCCAGTGACATCGGTATTATATGCCTGTGTAAGTCAGTTATACCCCGATCCGCACAATGATGTTGAAAACCGATGAACGTTTCTCACAGACAAAGACCAATCAGAATTGATTGCATCAAAGTTACGAGGTGGTTTCTTGAAGAACCTTCCTCAGGTGTCAGGCACACTCCACAGTCTCTTTCCCTTGCACTAGCTAACAAACCCTTCAGACGTCGACTGTTGACGCTTTCCAGGGGGCGGAGAGGTCCATTATTATCTTGTCCACAGTGCGGACTAAGTCTGCGGGTTTCATTGATGAGCCGCGCCGAATTAACGTTGCATTGACTCGTGCTAGGTGGTAAGTACCATCTTCCTGGCGTCGGGCAGGTTGCATGGCCAGGTTGATCAATCCCCTCAAAGGCACATGATAATTGTTGGTCAAAGGCGCTTGCTGTGTTCAAATCGGCTCTGGAGTTCTGTGCTCAACGATCATTGTGCCAGTATGTACCATGACATAGCGAGTGAATCGCTTGAGTGAACTATTATCCTTTTAACAACCCCATAGGAACCGTTACGGGCATCTTGCATCAAGCCGAGTTGTTGAACATTTCTCAAATGGGATCAAATGATACAATTTAGGGGAGTAATTCTACCCAGGGAGGACTCGGAAACTTTTACCCAAGTATACAATCATAGAGTGCTGTAATGTCTCGTCCATACATCGGTAGTGTAAATTAAATATATCAAAGGTACATATTCTAAGTTACGTAAGCACCTTTCTCCGCGCTTGTATGGGGTTCGTGCGATACACCAGCGGTCTTAACACCAGCAAAGGACAACAATCATGAGCGCCCTTAGTGCCATAGCGCAAGCAAAAGAGCTTGCAGCCGCAAACAGCGAGAAAGATAAAAACACACCAGCAAGAAGCGCCGACTCAAACAGCCCCAAAACCACTGATAAAAGGAAGAGGCGGGGGAAACGGAAGAAAGCAGTAGCGATACCTAAGGACATGGTTCTCAATGCGAAAGGCGAGCTTGTGTCAGGCAGAGAATTTGCCTTGGAGCAGACGTACGTGCCCTGCTAAGTTTCCTGAATGTTTGTAAGGCGTTTCAAAAATAAGGTTACCTAATGGTGGGAATTGGCATTAATATTGATGAATAACGTTTTCTGATGTAGATTAGAAGCGACAAGTAAATCCCTGACTCAATACCGGGATCGAATGGATGGGCTGTAGGTTGCTTGCCATAATCGTCCGCATGTGTTAAAGTCCGGAAGTGGATGGCAACCTGACCTTCCCGTTACTGTCCGGACCTTCAGAGTTAGCACGAACGAAACCCTACAAGAGATATGTCAGCAGCAAGAAAAGGATGCGGTATATGGCAACTGGCAAATTAGATTCGTATTCTGAAAGTGTGCGCTCATTTTTCGCCAGTTGGAAGTCATTGCAGCGCTCCATCGTGAGAATGAAAAGCGCGAAGGACAAATCAAAGATCTTCGAGGCCAGATAGAGGCGGAGATTGAAAAGGCGCATGAAGACCGGGAAAATCTTGTTGACGAGTATGAGCAAAGAATATCTGGTAAATTCTCCATATGCCGATACCTTCTGACGAACACACTGACATGAACTATCCGTTTAGAGATGAACGTACTGTTGACCGAAAAGGAGGCGGCTTTCAATGTAATGCAACAGGAATTTTCGGTAATAAAAGATTTCCGGGTATGTCTTTCTGAAAATTTCAGCCGAGCAAATTATCAGAAACTGAGGTGTGAAACAGAAAAAGCGCCATGAACTCCTCAAAGAACTTGAAGAACAGAAGCTGCAATTGGCCGATACTGAGCGTCGACACAAGGACACAGTTGCACGAATGGAGCGCAAGTTCTTCGAGGAAAAGATCCGCCTCCAAAAGGAAGCCAACCGGAAAATCAGCGAGCTTGCTACAAAGGCCCACAAGGTGGGCATGTGTGACTCTTTCGGAGCTGTTTATTTTGAGCCAAGGGGGAAGCTATGGCTAGTCGGTTGCCATTACTCACATGTACATTAGGAGGCAGTAGCCAATCTCAAGGAGACCACCAAGGAGGTCTTTAGGCAAAACATCCGAATGGCGGAGGCACTTCGGTATCATGTACAGGAAGGAGAGGATCTAGGGAAAACCAATAGTCGATTGTCTAACGTCAATAAGCAGTTGCTGGAAGAAAAGGACTTCCATGATGTGATTGTGAAGGAGAAGATCCTGCAGACGAAACAACAAACCAAAGAAGTAATCCCACCGGCCCTATTCCTGGCACATGTGACGATAAGTAAGCTCATATTCAGAACTTTTATTCATCCAACAGATAAAGGATTTGCATTTGAAAATTCAAAGCATGGAACATTCGCTATCTCATGTAGTTCGAGAGTTCGAGCATGAACGAGAGATGATCCGCAACTTAGCCCGAAATGAGCTAGATGAAGTGCGAAGGGTGGCTGGTAAGCTCAAAGAGAGTTTAGATCGCAAAACTCTAGAGATGAGGCATATAAAGGTATTTTCACCGCAGAAATTTGCATGAGACATTGCGCACAAAACTAACTGATACTTGGTTGCCCCTAGCGCTTAGCGCAGCACATCCTTGACCAACGAACAGACTTGGAACGTTTCTTCATGGATGCTCTTGAGCATGTACGTGCAGAAATACGGCGAGACCGAGATGCGGCCAGGAAGGCCGCACAGGCTGAATACAACCGCAGGCTTAAGGCGGTCAGTGCTGTCCCCAATTACCAGTACGTCGACTTTAGGATCATGCTGACATCTTGAGTACTGGTGTAGATCTTGACAAGTAAAGCAGTCACATCACCCATTCAATCATCTCGACCCGTTCCGAACACGTCCGTAGTAATGCCAGCACAAATACCAATGCCGATGGGAGGTCCCCCATCTATCTCGGAGAAAGATGAGGCGAGTGGATCATCCCCATTAGATCCTAATGTCAAAGTGGACATTAGCGACCTCTCGTGGGTCGACAAAGAAAAAGTACTCAGGCTCCTTTTTGCACGGATGAACGGGATTTCGCTAGTTGGTAAAGGCGGTGGAGAGTATGCCGACACCGAGGACAGTGCGCAAATGCCACCGAGCAAGATTGATTCTGATGCGGAATTCTACGCGCTCCGTTCAACTTTTGAAGGACGAGAAGTTGATATAGATGATGATTAAGGATGTTCAATACGAGTATCAATTATGAGTAAACAGGTCAAGCGCATCCTCCCTTCAAAGGGTTTAAAGGCAGTCCATATGTCTAAAACTATAACTATTGTACGTACGCTCCAATGCGCTGTCAGGCCCCGTGGATCTAAGGAATCCAAGACAATAAGCCCTGTCGGCCATTTTTGACAGTTGCAGCTGGAGGGACAGGCAAGCGAACCATCCTATCGCTACACCAACTGGGAAGAAAACTGTAGAGAAAAATTGACACAGCACCCATAGCTCCAACGACATATCTATGTCTACAGCACCCGTACCCGAATTCCTTAGTCAGGAGTGTCAGGACTCGAGGATGCAACTAAAATAACTTACCTTGGCTCTTGAGATTGCAAAGCACGAATGATCGTTCGTACAACTTTGATAGGCTCCATCGTCATTGGCGGCGGGATTTTAAGACGACTGATGTGATGATCCAAAAAGGCTTTGCCATAATCTTCGCGATGCGGTAAGCTTTCATAGCGTTCACGGATCTGCTTAGACCTTCCATCTTCATTTCCCACAACCAAAGGAGTGCTGTATAGCGAAAATGTTCCTTAATCCGCAAGATGATATCACCCCTTTCCCGGCAGAAGTGACGCAGAAGGCATACCTCGCAAACCACGGCTCAATAATAGCGACGCGAATGCCAAAATGCCGCAGCTCCATACGCACGCCATCGGACATAGCTTCGAGAGCATGTTTAGAGGCACAGTAGGCTTGATCGCCACGAAGAGGAACAGATATGATGAGGTCCGTTCAAGAAAACCTTCAGCATGCCCTTGATACTTCAGGGCTTCTCACCTGGAATAATGGGGGCCACAGTCCGCCCCGCTACAGAGGTGATGTTAACAATGCGTGGGGCATGTCCGGTAGGATTAAGGGTGACAAATCGACGTAAAGAAGGCATCAATGCCTGAGAAGCCCAAGAGAATTAAATTTTGACATGACAGGCGCAGTACTGCCATTTTCTAACCTTCATCATGTGCACCGCGCCCATGTAGTTGACGTCCATAACCTGTAAGGGTAAAGATTGCGGCCGTCAAATAGCGTACTAGACAGTTTGTCCAGCCTTTGAAGTACCTTGCGGATTTCGGTTATGGTAGACCAGCTGAAGTAGGATCCAGAATTGATTCCCGCGTTATTGACCAGGCCGCTATTCAAATATAGTTTGAGTAAAAGAAGGAGCAGAGAACGCTTGTTTTGCAGGGATTACAATAAACCGTCTTGGACTTGCTCTTCAATCAGCTTGCCAAAGCGTTCGCATGCTTCCCAATCGGTTACGTCTAGCTGGTAGGGCCTCAAGGTTCCATACAGATTTGGCTGCTCTGTCCGCAACCCTTCAAAATTCTTCACGCCAGCGGCTGTCAGGCAAGTTGCATAGACGATCGAGTTTGATGCGGCGAGCTGGAGTGCAGTTTCATAACCAAATCCCGTATCGCAGCCTGTAATGACAAACGCCAAGCCGTTCAGCGGAACCTTAGACGGACCGATTCCCATTCCTGATGTAGATGTCGTTTGTGCACAAGCTGAACAACAGAGGGACGATCACACCGTTTCCCCGTTTAGGGATCGGCAGCTTACGGCAGAAATTAACATAAGCAGTCAAAGCTCACTGAATCACTGATGATGTCACCAGCGTATGGGATAACCTTAAAGCCTGCGCTCGCGTATTCCCTTGTCGTCTAGCTTTTCTGCATCGAATCCAACAGCCATCATGCCTTTTAACGAACTACGCGAAACAGCCGCCATTATGCGTAAACGCATGGGAGAGTTCAAATCTGATCCGCCGGGCTTTACACGAGAGATTGGTAATGAAATGGTCGAGCAAATTTCCAGTGCTTGTACCGCATCAAAAGGTGCATATGTGTATCCCATAAAAGGTATACCAATATCCGCAATACAAGAGGGCGTGGAAATAGGTAGCGATTTCTAAAGGTTGTCTTTGGCAGGCATCGGGTACTTTTTCAGTCATTCGGACTTGTACAAACCCATCGGCGGAGCTGTGGCACAAGCGACGCTTACCTCACTAGCTATCACTATCGCAATGTTCTTTCTTACTGTGAGTGTGAAGTAGTAATGCTTTCCGGAGAAGTGTTTCGGACATGGGACGATGGACGTTTGTTTATCTTTGTCTTTAAGTTTGTTCCCCAGGCTGCGTTTCTCTCCCTATTCGCTACGCCATTTCTCGGCATCCCAGGAGCTGTAGTTCTCGTCTTGGTTGAGTCATGGTTGCTTGTCTCCTTGGTTGTGAAGGTAACTCGGATTTTACATTGTACGCTTAAGTTACATGCCCCATTAACGACGACGACTCCTATGTCTCCGTAGGCTCTGTTTCTAGAGCCTCTATTGGACGACCTGTTCAATCGCACTCTTGTGGATTGCGGCCAGGCAGCGCTGGTAGCCCGTAATCCAAAGAAGGAGTCGCGCGTAGCCAAGGCTGCTAAAAGGACAATGGATCGCTTTTCTCCTGCCGCCATCGCCCGATATCTCCTGACACTTCCTCTTAACTTCATCCCGATAATTGGGCCGCTTATTTTTTTCGTCTTGAATGGTCGGAGAACGGGCCAGGCATTCCATGCACAGTACTTCCAGCTGAAAGGGTGGACGTCGGATCAAGTGCATTCCTTCATTGAATCGCAGAAAGGAGCTTACACCGCATTCGGAATTTGCGCCCTGCTACTTCAGTTGATCCCACTCCTGGGTGTCCTTTTCACGGCTACGAGCACGGTTGGTGCCGCTCTCTGGGCATGTGACATTGAGAAGTCGGTCCCAGATTCGGCTCCAGAGATTGTGAAGGATTCCCAGAGGAAGAGCGCACCAGTTCTTAAGGAGCAGTGAGAGATTGACTTGCCAATAACATCTGCTAGTGTGCAATATTGTGTATTTCGTCCAATCTTTATGTAATATATGCCTTCCTGCTTGTCATGAGCCGTATTGTGGCGAAAAAAAGGCCGTGACACCCGGTGTGTTGAACTGTTATTTCTAGCATATCACAAAGTGGAGACTCAATCGACCTTTGTTCGTCCACTAAAGTAGAACTACGTCGACATTGTCGTGAGGACCTTGTAGGAGTATTTCTCCATTATAAGCAACTATTTTCCGCTTTTTGGCTGCCCGAAGAGTGCCAACTATGGCTTCGACTGAATAAAAAGTTTACTTAGCACAGAGTTTTCGACATGCTCGTGGACCGCGGCAAACTCACAAATGTTTGCACATTCGTCGTCCCTGACCAACTTTCCAAACTTTACGGACGTCTTGCCTGTAGACGGATCTTGGGTTCCCAGACGCTTTATTTCGCGCTTGAGTAGCTCAACTTCTTCGTCAACGTTCACCATCTTGTGAAAAACACGTAGACCTGGTGAGCCAGGAGGAACGGTGCAGGCGGACGTGCGCGTTGTGGCACAGCCAAAAAGCCAACTCAATATTCGCAGTGACCAGTCCAAAGGAGATCCGCAACCGACAACGATGGCACCTCCGAACTTCAACGTCACGAATGCCCGTCAAAAACTTGCCACACTGCGAACGGGCACCGCGGATCCAGTCTCGGTTGGCGCAGAAGACCTCCCACCGCATTACGATCCTGCCGAAGTCCTCTCCCATGGCTCTCACCTCCTCAAGACTGCTTCCCTCGGCGATATCGAGAGGTTTGCCGTCCTCGAACAAGTTTTCGTTGCCGCCCTTGACACAGGAAACATTGACATTGCGAAAACTCACCTTGCAACAATCGAGAAGCGCTTCCCCTTCAAGTCCTCCGTCCGCGTACAACGGCTGTATGGCTTATTGAAAGAAGCCGAAGGTGACTTTGATAAGGCAATCGAGATTTACCAAGCTGCCCTCGAACAGGACGAAATAAATGTGTTGACCCATAAGCGACTAGTAGCTGTGCTAAGCTCCCAAGGGAAGCGTACGGAAGCCATCGAACGACTTGTGACGTATGTGGACGCATTTATGCAGGACGTGGAGGCGTGGGCGGAACTCGCATCACTCTACATTGGAGAGAGCATGTATCAACAGGCCGCATTCTGTTTCGAGGAGCTTTTATTGCTACGTCCTCAGAACCATCTTTATCACATCCGCTATGCCGACCTGTTGTATACCCTCGGAAAGCTCGATCTTGCCGTCAAATATTACTGCTCTGGTTTGGAGCTATGTAACGACAATTTACGGGCATTATATGGGCTCCGTCTGGCATCGAGTGCACTACTAGGTCAACGCTCAAAGCAGAGATCGTCTGGCAAAGGTTCAAAGGGGGCAGGGGCACTGGCGAGCGATAGTAAGAACCAAGATGTGGAGCCAGTTGAGGAGGGCACATTGGTGGCATTGCAGAAACTTTCTGGGGACAGATTGTCGGCGTTGTATGAGAAGCAGGGTAAAGAGGGGGCAACTCTGGCATTAGTTGCCAAAGGGTGGCTACAATGTCAAGAGTAGAAACATGGGTACTTACATGGCAAATGAGCCTTACCGATCTGTCTCTATTCCGAGTTGCAAAAAATAGAACCGCGCAGATATATACGATTACAGGAACATGCCACCATCATGATACCTTCAAATAGACAGAGGACAATTCAGATTCCCAGAGCAATGAATCACCAGTTTGACGCAGCGCAGACATGTAAGGTACCAGGATTGGAACATGCTGGTTTTAATTACTTTAGTCGATGAAAGGTTCACAGCAGGTTTCCAAGTAGTGATATAAACCAAAATAATGAATCTTTCTCTATTTACATGCCCCACTTTGGGCCACAACTAAAAGAACAAACCAACTACATAGACATGAAAAAAAAATATTATTCCTCAAACATCTAGAAATGAGCAAGAAGGACTCGTTGGCGCCCCAATAAATCAAGAAGTTTTACGCCTTACGTCGGTCTACATCGCCCATATCTTTCGCAAAACCGGAAATTTCTCTAACCGCGAGCATGGCTGTGTTGAATAATACCCATTGAGATCTGGTGAAAGCCCAACCCCTGTCCGTATTTGACGCCAGGATTCTCCACGATTGGATTTTAGATCGACCGCACCCTCAGCAGAATTCTTCAACCTGGAACCCAAGGTCAAAAGGCTGGTCAAAGGCGAGAAGACTCTTGATGTCGTGATCATATAGACCATCGACTGGAAGAGAGTCACCACCACCATCGTAGCCAGCGGGTGAGCCTGGGTCGAGGTTGAAGAACTCTTCGAAGCTGAGGTGCCTTGCGCAGTCGTCGCAAGGCTCTTCGAATTCCTCTTGCTTGACAACATCCGCTGCTGGGATGCGACCGCTGCTGGGTCGGATGAAAGGGCGCCAAGCGAGAGAAATTGAGAATCGTCGGAAGATTTGAATCGTTTTCGGAAAGACGCAAGCTGGGACACAAGGTCTTCAATGCGGGAGGTCAAAGACTGGTTCGTGCGCTCGATCGACTCGAGTCGTTGAGTAAGCTCCACGTTTTGTTGTGAAAGATGCGCGTTTGTCGCTTGGAGGTCATCAATGTACTTGCGCTTCTTGTCGCGCGAATCTTGAGCTGCTTGTCGATTACGAATCGCCCTTTTGCAGCCACAAGTCAGAACCTGCAATCATTCGAATAACGCTTGCTTACTAATGCCCAGTTACCTCTCTTTCGCTCTTTGGTCCTTCTCTTCAGCAGTTAACTTTCGTCGCTTGCCAATACTCTTCGGCTCCACTTCGCTTATTGGTGCTTCATCATTCGACGTTATTGACACTGGAGACATTGGTTGCCCCGGCCGAGTCCTTGACGCAGTGGAAGGTAGGGTATCTATCGTAGGTCGGGAGTGTTGACCCTCCACAGTGGCGCTCATTGTGGTCGTCTGTGGCGACGAGCCTGTCGATGCCATAACATCGGCAAACACAAAATCTGTTTCCTGGAACGCATTTGCGATACCCATGGACGGTGGTACGGTAGGTATGTCAGCGCTCCCCAATAAGAAGGCCTCTAAATCTTCAACAGTCGAGTGGCGTCCGCCACCTAGCTCTAGGTTTTCACCTAGCGGGGGCGTCGGGAGGCCCTTCGCTTCCGTCGAGGACGCAGCCCCTGAGAGCAGAGATGCGAAATCGTCCAAGTCAGGGAAGGCTATGTTACCTGGGCCCCATATTCCCAAACTCTCGCCGCCCCCTGCCACACTTGTATATAAACGTTCCGTTGGCTGGAAAGGGAACGACATTGTAGAGGGACGAGGGCGACGGGATTGACTGCGATTGATAGAAATAATCCAAAAGCGGCTACAGAAAGACCGGCGACAAAAGCTATGTGCAATCGTGTGCCGTGAAATGTAGATGAGATTGCGTTGAGGACAGCAGCTCGTTTTTGGATGGGATGCGGTGAACCGCCAAGAGGGCTGCGAAGACAGCTCAGTGGCCCCGACTTCTAATCACACTTCGTGGAGCAATTCTATTGGTCGAAAACACCGGCACAGCAGCATGCCGTAATCAGATCGAACCCCGTTTGACGACAATCAAAAGGGAAAGCATTGTTTTTTTATAATGGTTTCCTTGCACGGATAATAGATATCTGTCCAAGTCATCGCCTACTTCACCTCGCCGCAAACTGGACCCATCCTTGCTGACTGTGCTCGTCCAGGCTTATCCTATTAACAGTCGGAAGACCATCCGGTGCACTCGTCTCCACATCATCATCATTGGATAAAATCACCCTCTCCATGTCAACTTTTATATCATCTTCATTATCTTCCTCTTCTTTTTCACTCTCGTTGTTGCTAAAGGTGCGTACATGCCTATCACGCTGTTCCTTGTGCTTGCTGTTAGGAGTCAGCCTGGCTTGTAACCATCCCTGTCCGTCACTACCAAGTACTCGCAGCCCGCCTTTTTCGTACGCTATCTCAAAAGCAGCCGATTAATGTTGAGAACTTTGTACGTTTGACTGCAATGATGTTCAAAACTTACGCTGCAAGTTTCTTATAATCCGTCGCTGTATTGCATCTTTTTGCGGGTAATGATTCTACACCAGTCCTGGGGTTAGTACAAAAGCTGACACACATTACTTGTCAATGAGCACGTACTTTCTGGAAGCGCTTGAAATTTGGGCCAACATCTCGTGCTATGGTCGGTGGGGGTGGTGGTCGCCCTATAACTAATGGCACGACTTCAACGCGGACAAGCCCTTTCGAGTCTTGGATGTCTTCCAACGTCCGACTGACGCTGGTTTCCGTCTGGGGCTGTCCTTCCTTTGCTAGCCTCTCTAGCAATCCGGTAGAATCCTCTGGAGCGTCCTCAACGTCCTTAATGGGCATACTGGGCAGCGCTGGGACTTGTAGTTGCTTTGCCATTAGATCTCCAGTTGGAGTTTTTAAACTATCCGCACAACCCATCTGTTTAGTCTTCTCGTGGCCAATCCCACCCGGGGATGCTTCTAGGATTGGATGGAGGTCCGTTTCTCCAGAATTGATGACGAACTCCATATCATCCATTCGCCTTTGTCGCTTCTCGCTAGCGCCGTCTGGTGTTGTCGGCCGGTTCTGATCGTTCACCCAGTTAATCGACTCACTACTAACATGGCCTCTCCTTCTTTTCCGTCGCGATGGATCTGATCGCTGCACCGTTTCCTCGTCTCGGATCTCGCCTATACTGTCAGTCAGCTTTTGACCATCCCAGGAATCTGTACGGCTTTTGAGACCAAGTCTCTCAGCTAGTGACACAACGGAAGAGCGGTGTTTCGGTCCGGAATCGAGTTCAGATTTGACCTGACTTTCGCTCTGGTGTGTATCATGATCAGATCTTCATATGCTCCGCGGTTTGGATGCTGCAGCACCTAGACATACCGAGGTATTTTGGGGGATGGTAGATGACAATCCTATGGTCCCATCAATCAGATTATCCAGAAAGTCATCGAAACCTTTTCGTACTGGCATAAGCCCCGGTCGCGTTGGTGCCTATTCAGTTATATCACGTCAACTGATGACGGGTCCCATAATCGTAAAGAAAAGTAATCGTACTGATGATTCTTCCTTCGGCACTCGCAACGAATGCGATGTTGACGGTTTGCAGACTGATTCAATGGCGGTCTGAGGCTGATCGCTAGCGGGTGAGGTAAATCCATTTGGTTCGGTAGCAGGCGAATCCATGTTATTGCAATATGGGTCATTAGAGATAAATAATATTGCCTTCGCAATATCATCTTGGGGGATCAACCTCAGATGCAGTCTATGGGTTGGTTATGAACATAAATAGGGGTGATAATTTGAAATAGTGAAAGATTAACATACTGGGTTATGGCCGATATCACAGTTCCGCTCAGCTGTCCATTAGGGAGCACGACACATGGCTTATGCAGGGCTCGCAACGCGTCTTGCAGACGTTCCATCCCATTCTGTTGCTGAAAGCCGGACCAATTGTAAATTTCACCACCTGCTGCGGTCACAACCTTTTGCAAACTTTTGAACTAGTAAAATACGAGGGCTTAGCTGCCAAACGCGCACCAAGGGAGGAATTCACTGCCCACCTCTTCGTCACTGAAAACAACGAATTGATGACCTGTCAACACTGTCGCACGATTTGGATCCGGCGCAAAAGAGACCTTGCTCAAATCCAAAGAGTCGTCGGTCACTATTGGTAACGATCTGAGGCAGTGGCATGAAGAATGAGTGGTCGTTCGCAATCGCCCCACTACCAACTCGAATAGGTATCCAACTCACTGGAGTGGGTCTGGCATCGCAAAATTCTTCGGATCAGCATTGGAAAAGGCTCGTACCCATGTCTCACCAACGATATAACGGTGATGTGCAAGCGCAAGGACGACCTTCATGGTGATTTTAAGCGTCGACACCACTAGATGTGTACATGACGAAGTCCATTCCTTGAAGGACTTGAAATCTGGCAGGATTCAGTTAGCAGTCGCATTAATGGTAAATGGTTTGCCAAGAAACAAACCATACTGTCGGGCTATTTCATTGATCTCTCCACGTTGCTTCGCTCGCAGCCCAGAACAGCACAATACGACAGGGACGTATGTAAGACTACACCAAAAGATACTTCAGTCTACATTGATCCATTCCTCAAGACAAGGAGACAAAGGAGCATATTCATAGTGTGCATACGCTTACCGAAATGCTGAATCATTCACGCCAAACCTCACCACGTCACCTTCCTTGACATCTTCTGCTCCGCAAATGCGCTTGGCTCCTCCATTGAGAAACGTTCCAAACTTTGAAGCATCGTCGTTCACAGACACCTGTGTCCGCGCATCTAGGTGAACCTGGGGCCCAGATCCGTACACGTTGATTTCGAGGTTGAACTACGTAGCACAAGGTCTTGCCACTTACGAGTTTATCGTGATCCAAAGATGGAGATACGCTGAGAACTGCATGTGTACGACTAACTGACTTGTCACTTCCTAATACAATGTCAGAATCTGGGAAAGTTGCAAGTAGTTGGGTACATTGTTTGAAGTGAATTTGTGCGGGCTCCCAAGTTCACCTTTGCGACCAATGGTATAGGATCTACCGGGTTGCAGCCATATGCTGAACTCTGTGGCACTAGCCTCAGTCAAGTTTGCCTAAGCACGTCGGTTCTGCTCATCCCACCTTTACAAGACTCGGTGTTGCCCACTAACAGCCACATGTGGGTAACAGTCCAAGGGTAAGATTTACCTCTTACAAATTGAAACTACCGCAAAGGTTGTCAGACTGGGAATATTGTAAAGGTGGTCAAATGAGTCACCGCCTTAGGTAATCACCGATCAGATATTCAACCCCGCAGGAATGCGCTGCCAGTGCCTGCTATTCGCTCAGTGTAGTGATGTATGTAATGCAAGAGCTCATGTACAATTAATTCCACACAGATCAAAAAGTAGAAGATTGTAAGACGATGAAGGGTATGTTGCAGCCATATAAAGCTCAACAAAAACGTGGTAAGTGGGGCAATGCGTGTGGCGAAGTGCGTCATGGTGGGGATTAAATAATAGAGCCTTCAGGAAAGCATCGACGGTTCATTGTATCTACTTCGAATTCCCATACGTTGCTTTCCATTCCTGTATGACAAGCAACTTCATTAGAACAAGTACAAAGCGTTGGGACAGTGTTCTACATACCAACAAATATGTTCTTGGAGTCTGGCGAGAATGTTATGCCGGATATGTGCTGATCACTTGACGATGGAGCAACGCGAACGGTTTGGCGTTCATTGAATGTTCTGGCATCAACAACATTTATATACGACATGTGCTAACCACGATTCCATTAGTAGCTAATATGAAAAAAGTGGCCCGGTCCCGCCTCGCACTGCTTACCTCACTATACATGAGCAAATCTATAGAACCTGTAGGGGAGAATTTCACAGATCGACATGCACCTTTCACTTGTGGATTCTAGTTGAACAGGTTCGCAAATGCAACACTTGTAATCATAACTGTATGCCACCGCAAAACCAACCTGCTTTGATCCCAGTTTGGCAATTTTCTCGCCTGTATTTCGTATATCCCATACGCTTACATATCCGTCTTGGCTCGCCACCGCAAACTTTTCCGATGATTGGTTCCAAGCGCAAGAGAAACCTGCATCGTTGCTTGCTTTATCAAACGAGGAATCACGACATTAGTTAGCCGCCCATCAGCCATTCAACCACTTGTCTCCCACACACCGGTAAGCGTCGCGACCCGGGCGTATCCGTCCGAAGCGGAAATATCAAACAGGAAAACTTGCGGTGAGTCCCCAACAGCAACCATTTTCCTCCCATCTGGACTAACGGCGGCATAGTTTACAGCGGTGGGGAGGGATACAGAGGTTATTCGCTGCATGCCGGGTAGAGAATAGACTTTGATGGTTTCATCGTTGTTGCAGATCAACAGTCGTGTCCCTCCAAGATGTTGCGAAATGCACATAGCGTTGTTGATTGAACCCCCTACCGTGGTATGCGCACACCAATTACTTGAAAGCTGCCGAACCATCAGCTGGCTGCGTTGACCACCTGCTGCCAGAAACCCGCGGCTGACGATTGCAATGACTATGAGCACTTCTACGTACGTTTCCTCACTGCAATATCAAGCTTACCCAGTGGTTATAGAAGTTGGTGAAAACGTTAAATCTTTCAGTATTGGTGTGACCTGGGACAACAAATGGATGAGCATCATGAAAACAAGATAATTGAATGCCAGATATGTACCTGCTTGTGCTCGGTGTTGTATTGATAGACATTGTTCTGATTCACATACATAAATTCATGTTTGCTATTTGGACAAGCGATAAGATCACGAAGCTGCCTATAGAGTAAAAACATTACGATTCATGAATTCAGAAAAGTAGTCGAAGGAGTACGTCCAGCAGAAGAGCAGCCATTGTCCATCCGTCCATACTACAGGCTCAAGAGTCACAGAAGTACGGACGTATTCTAATAGTGTTCCTCAACGCGCAGACAGCATATAGCACTCTAGACATCACTTCAAAACCAGGTATCCTTACCAATGTTGTATGCTAGATCTCTGGGGATGCTTTTTAGCATTCGGCTTTACAAATTCGACATCTTCCCTAAATGGCTGTCAGCAATGTGATATGGAGGGTGACGGACAATGAAACCGTACGAAAGGAGTGTCGCCTAGCGATTCGCGTCCCTTCCAATTCAACCCTAAAGCTCGCAAAGATTCATCTACTTACCTCATATAAATAGTCATTTTCTCGTCTTGCTATGGTTGGCGCAACTTTGGGCAGATGCTCGGTCAGCTTGGTGAGCGCCGAGGGGACAGTGTAGTTGTGTGTTTAAGAGCGTGAAGCGAGTCAGAGTCGGGCTTTGGAGAGTGTGGTAAAAGTGGCAGGTCTTGCTTAGCGAGTTGTAGCGTATCAGTGGTGCGGTGCAGCAGAGATTGGATGTTGCGGACAGCGAAGAGGCTAAGGTCTTTGAAATAGCGAAATGTCGCAACGGGGCTCGTATTTCGTAATATGCAAGTACCACGCGACTCACCCTGAAAATTCCACCTGCCTGTCAACAAGATCACACCAACTTAAAATTGCCCAACTGGTTCTACAAATTTTGTGCTTCTCCAATGCGCTGAACAGTTCGGCATGCCAGCGAGTCCTGCTCCGTCAGATAGTCCAGCCGTCGCACGGCCCCGGAGAGGCCGCCCCCCTGCCAATAAAGTGTCTCAAACTGATTCCATGCTGAAGGCCATGGATGATGTTCTGATCGCCATCCGTAGCTTACAAGATAAAACGTACGTTAAACTCATTACATTTCCTACTGTACACGCACATTGTGGGACGAAAGATAAGACCCAAAAGAACGAAATCGGCTAACGCCTCTTCCCTCTCCAGAGGCCGAAAAATAAGTGAGCTGTTTGAAGAGTTGGTTTCCCGTGACGACTATCCGGACTACTATGAAATCATCCAGCAACCAATTGCACTGGAAGTCATTCAAGAGAAAATAGACCGCAGGGAATATAGGACGATGGAAGAATTTCAAGCCGATATGGAACTGCTGATTGAGAATGCGAAGACTTTTAATCGCAAAGGTTCCACCGTTTACAAGGACGCTGTGACTCTCCAGGTACGCTCTATATCCGCTTTAACATTAATGACATTAGATTGCTGAGGCGGATATCAAGGGAGCCTTTGAAGTGGAGTTGGCAGCGCAGACGCAAAAGCTCCCAAACCGATCTGGCGAAGTCCTAAACTCGCTAGCATCGGCCAGCCCAGACACATCCAACGAGGTAATTGTCGATGTTGCGTAGGTTATTCTTGAGCGATGCTGATGTGTACGCGCATAGAAACTCGTCAACGACTTTCGAAACATACTCCAGACCGTTATGACTCGTAAAAACGACGAGTATGCATCTGTACCGTTGGCTTCGCTGAAAACTCTGTCTCATTGTACCTTGATGTAGGGGCCGCATCATCTCGGAGATGTTCCAAGAGCTACCAGACAAGGACGAATATCCCGACTATTACGATGAGGTCTGTGTGATATCGCTCAAGGATAGTACTTCACTGCTGGCTCAAACGACAGCGTTCTACAGATCAAGAATCCAATATCGCTTGACATTATACAGCAGAAGATTGATAGAAAGGCATATCATTCTGTAGCGGAATTCGAGTCGGATTTCATGCGGATGGTATCTAACGCCATGGAATATAATGCTGAAGGGTCCGAGGTGTACCAAGATGCTATCGCGTTGCAAGTGAGGATATTTTCAAAGATACCGATTGTCTTCACCATTTGCTAAGTGACTGTCAACGGAGCAGATGCTATTCAACGAGCTCATGAAGAAACGTCACGGAAATGACACGAAGGATGACCTGAAAATATCGTCCCCAGCGCTCAATGTTGACGGACAAACCTATGAACCAGGTATGATGCATGATTATTTGCTATTCTAGGGAATTCCCTAGAAGGCTTCCCTAGAAAGAATAATGTATCTAATATGGCGGGCAATGTAGGCGACTTTGTGTATATCTTTAATCCTAATGACCCGATGAAGCCAACTGTTGCGCAAATCATCTCGGTGTGGTCGAAACAGCATCCGTGGGTACACACGCAAATTCAGTGCCATAGGTTTATCTAAGATGATGATATTTTGATGACAGCGTGCCGCGAGAAGGAATCAGTGCATGTTGGTTCCTACGGCCGGAGCAAACTGTACATCGCGCGAACACCAAATTTATGCACAACGAAGTGTTTAAAACTAATCATACCGAGAATTACTACGCGAATGAAATTGTCGGGCGGTGCTGGGTGTTATATATTCGTGATTATGTGCGTGGACGACCAAAAGGCGCGGCAAAGGAGGACGTCTATGTTTGCGAATCAAGATACAACGAGCAGGCCAAGCAGTATTCCAAGATCAAAAATTGGCTTACTTGTATACCGGACGTTGCACGGCATAAGCAGATGGATCTCGAGCTTTTTCCAACACCTATTGTGCCCTTGCGACTGTATTCCGCGTTTGACGAATCTACCAACCAAGGACGGACACGGAAAGGCAGCGAAGATGCCCAAAGTATGGCGGAACGTCCAGCGACTCCGAAGCCCCAATCCCCACGAAAGGTAAGAGCGTCGCAAATTCGTGACTCACTGGATGTTTTCAAAATTGGCCTATCCCGTCAGATACCGGTGACTGCACCTGCTGCTTCGATTCAACTGAAAACTCCTGCTGCCCAATTACTTACGACTTCTGCAGTGGTCGCGACGGCACCTTCGATACCTCAAACACGGACAACTGGTGCCACTCCTTCAACTCCTTTGGTTGTACCACCCTTGACACCAACAGTACCCCACACCGCGAATGCACCATCGTATGTACCATCCACACTTGGTCTCGGAACGTCTACTACTGGAGCCCCCGTTACCCCGTACTTCACCCAGCCTCTTGGATCGAAACCGACGCCGAACAGCCAAGGATACGATAACCTGCCTGTGACCACCAGTATGCAATCTATTCTACTATCCCGCAGCAGTGTTATAGAGACTAACATCATTCCACGGCAGTTGACTGCTTTGACACAACTGACGATAAAAAGCTAAAATGGTTCGCAGCACCACCACTCGATATGGTTGACAACTGGACGGCCATTCACTCACTAGAGTACTTGTACAGAAAGGCGCAAGAGAAGCGAAGAAGGGTGAGAATCACGTATGCAGGTCTGGGAAATGTCTTTTCATTGATCGGAACCTTTTCCTTTGACGTATTAGCGTGGGTCTCTCGAACTGCGGCAGAATGCTGGCAGTGGCAAAAGATTAAAGAAACTCAAAGGTAAACACCGTGAATTGACGTTGATTTACTTTTTAAAGCTGAAATCCGCGGTGTTGTAGTTGAGGCACAGAAAGCTTCCTCGGCCGAGATCAAGTCTCTTTCGTAATGCGCGACAATAGGCGCTGTCCAAGTTCATATTGACGCATATTCACGTGCAAACGGTGCAATTCATCTTTCGTACGTAAAGACTATTTGCATAGAGGGAGGAGATACGTTATTGATGAATGTAAATAACTGGCAGTGTGTGGAAAGTGAAGCAATATAAATAATCGAATGTTGTCACGTGACCAGACGGTTGCCAAAGTGTAAAATGGCTCCTTCGAAGCAACGAGCAATTTGGGACGCCGGATCCACAACGACGTGCGCTCCATCTACGCTATTGAAGGTTCATTTTGCTACAAGTGCCGCTTTGCAAGACACTATGTGGTGCATGCAGTACTTTTTATTCTTATTCCTGATACCGTTTCCTCGTGCGTCAAATTTCTTCATCCTCTCCTTTTTGCTTTGCATGTTTGTCACGCATAAACCGTGTTTGTATTGGTATGTTAACGTCCTTACTCGACACATTAAACGGCGTGATATGAGAGGTCTCATATTTGTCTTGATGAAAACAGTTCGCTTGTGATCTTGGGCCTCCTCGCATCCTCGTGCAACTACTATTCACCAACACTCCGAGAAGAAGAACAAAGGTGCTGGGTAGATTTCGATCCGAGATTCTTTTTTGTCGGAAGGGGAATTTTACCAGGTGTAGGGAGCGGATGAAGAATAATGGATCTTGGGTTCAGCGAGCAAGGGGCCTGTATGGCCGTCTTCACGGAACTCACACAGAGGAAGTTTCTGTGACATCATACATGTCCGGCTACGGAAAAACGCTAACTGGACGACGGATATCCATGAATCGTTGATTCGACATCTGGACGATTCTTGACGACGGATCTCGGATCGATTGGCGAACAACAAGACCCATGCGATACTCTCCACAGCATCCCCTGAGAGGAATGTGGATGAGACACCCACTGTCAAAGACTGTCGCAGCACTATCGTCGATCGCGCGGCAAAGTTCAGTGAAGTCACAACATATAACAATGAGTGATTTGCGAAACTTGCACAACATTCTCTGTCGCAAGCCTGCGCTCCACCAAGGCCAATAGACTACGTATTATCGCTACCGTTTTATTTCTATATTTTGGTCAATTGGGCTATCTATATTGCACAGCAATTCAATACATACAATAAGAGATATACATGCAAATCTGCAATTCTAAAAAGCTAAATACAGCCGCCGCTGACAAAGGTATGGCCCATATAAATCTGTCCCATCAACCGATCAATCCAGGAACAACAGCCTTGCTTCCGGGCATGTTGCATACGTCTCAGATATCTGAATATCGTTGTACGGCTTGTGAACCCCAAGAAAACGATCTGTCCGAGCCCCTTCCAAACTGAAGCGTTTGCTCTCCTCAAAGCTTGGCATGACGGCATCCGGGAAGGACATCAAACAGACACTGAACCACACGTCTTCGGGCAAATCTGTGGGTTGCCAAGTCTGTTTGTCGAGACATCTCAGCAATCTCGATCGTCTCCGCAGCGAAAGCCCGCCGTTCCCACCCTTGACGTCAATAAAGTGCGGCCATGGAGCACCGATCCAATCGTACCCCAAAAAGTCATCAACAGTCATGTCGCTGTTGGAGCAAATGATCGCATCCAATTGGAAGAAAAATATGTGCTCCGCTTCAAACTGCTCCCACAACCATCTCTTTGTCAAGAAGGCCGATACGTCTTGCTGAGTTTTCAAGATGATATCTTCGGGCATAAGAGTAGTCTGCAATTTGCCCATCTTTATGTATCGTCGTATCGCAGCAGAAGTTTCAAACAGGTGGGCGTTTTCTTTTGTGTGGAAAACTTGGAACGGCCAGTCGTCTGCCATCGTCGCCATATAATGGAGCAGGATCGGAATCATGGTTGACAACGGTCGCTGCTCAACGAGTACCGCTAGTTTGGAGGCGTTATATCGTGGGGTTGACGCTGTCATTTCTGGACAGGAGTTGTATTTTTGTAGGGACTCGCGTAGTGAAAGGTTTGCAGGGGTCGCTAGGTAAAAGAGGGAAAATATGGCAAACATTGCCATCAGGACGAGCACGAGTCGTCTGTTGCCCAGGGCGGTTCGCACTGCCTGATGCTGTAGGGAATAGCGCCAGCATCAATGAACTGCGCACGGAAATGAAATAGTTGAGTTCTACTCACCATGACGGTGGGCTGTGCTACGGGGAGAATGGGTGATGGCATTGCGAAGAAGACTTGAACGGAGGGAATATGCCAGAGGGGGCAACTGCTTCACATGCGCTTTTTGTTCAATGCAACGTGAGCCTGATCCCGAAGCTCCAATTTCTATTCTCGTCGACAAACAAACTGGTCCTCCGTCACGCCCCGCGCCAAGCGTCAGCGCCACGAACGGCCAACCAACAGCTGCAGATTTTGATTTATTTTTTATTATCAATTGATCGGAACGTTCGACGCTGCGCAAAACTTTAATTTTTCTTTTTTAGGAAATTCTAAACAACGTGAGCCCACATGATCAGATGCATTGGTGGTGAGTCTAGATGTTTCAACCATTACAGCATGCAAATTCCATCAAGACTTTTTGAACAAAAATCATTACTAAAAACATATACCCCGAAACTAATCGCCAAAAAAATATACAAAAAGAAACCCCTTTCACACACTCATCGATGAAATCCAAAAAATATCTAGTTATTGGCTGCAGTGGAATAGCATGGATAGTGGACTATGATCCCAACGGTTTCTTTGGGGAGTCTTCGCCGGGCATTGTTGATGTCGTGCCCAGTGGACTACTGACAGCGCTGGCGTCAAAAGATTCATGTCTGTCTACAATCCCCCACCCATCATTTCCTTCCAGCACAGTGGGCACGACGGGAAGTGATGGTGTTGCTGGTGATGTTGGCGAGTTTGATACCTGAGCCAGGCGGTCTACCAGAGTAGGCGCGATAAACAGAGGCTGCTGTCCGGACACTCGTACATTCCGAACATTTTGCCATGGTGGTACCACAAGCCGGTTGGCATCCACCTCCTGCGCCACCTGTGGGGAATCTGACCCTTCTGTTTCTGGGACAGGGCGTTCTTGCGTGGGTAATCGGCCCATTTCCAGATCCTGCAGGTTGAAACCGATGCCGATACCCCGCTTTTCCATTTCAAGTCTGATATGCTCAGGAGTTGTGTCCTCCTTGCACATTGGGCACTGTGATGACTGCTGAGTTAGCCATTGATCTAAACACATTTGGGAAAATATTAATATGAATTTGCCTCTCCGCTCGCACGACAAGATAGGATCCACTCACCTATGCATTCTGCATGGAACAGGTGCTTACACGACAATTCTCGCAGTATGACCCCATCTTCATATTCGTCCAAGCATATGGCACATGTGTCTGCAGATACCCCACCTTCCACTGTCCGCACTGATGCAGTTGTGCGAATAGACCTCATCGATGTGTTCCGCGATAGATGCGGGATATAGTTGTCGTCCTCATCGACGAGGGTAGCCATAGATCCACCTGGCATGTCCATACGCATATCTTCCACTTTGGTACCCTTTATCGGTCTGTCAACAGGTGGAGGTGACGCGGCCAATTCCTCGCCAGAGTTCTGCGTCTCAGTTATCTGCACTTTAGACGCCTTTCTGCTACTTCGCTTGTTATCTTTTTCCAATTTTGCCTCTGCCGAATCGTATACTTTGGTTGGGAAACTTTGTACAACAGACATATCCAGGGTATGCACTCTCATCTCCCACGGCGCGTCAACTGCTCCGCCCATACCCAGATGCCCCTCAGCGAGCCGCCTTCTTCGGAAAAGCCAAAAGTGCATGATGACTGAGGTGACGAATGAGACGCCCAGCAATACGACGACAACGATCAAGACAAACTGCCAAATGTTCGGGGTGAGAGCTGCCGGAAACAAGATGGCGCGTACAATTTGACCGGGTGGAGTGGACTTGATGACTTCATCCTGTATCCGACCATATGTCACTGCATCTATGCGGTAGACAGGATAGTTTGCGACAGACAATGGCTCCGTCGGACGATCGGTTGCTAGTCCAAGTGCAAGCACCACGCCTTTAACGTCTTGGCCCAAATTGGCAAATTTTACGGATGCGTTGCACGGCGGTATCCCATCCGGGACGTCGTCTACAAGAGCAATAATATCGTTTGATATCTGTTTGAGATTGGAAATGGTGGTAGCAACTTCTGTTTGGTTGCACGCATCCCGAAAATCTTGAAGGATCCCCTACCCGGCCAAATTAGCCCTCGATGTCAGCAAAATGGTCTAATCACAGCTCGAGATGATGAACCGCAATACCTACCGGTAATCCATCCTTGTTAGGTAACAAACCTTCAAGAGGGGTAGCGGGCGCCCTCCACATGTTCCCTTTCACGGGGAACGATGCGATATTGCTTCCCGGTACCGGGCCAACTTGGGACAAGTGAATGTACGGCGGGGTTGCTGTCTGGGCCATTGAAGGAAGACACGCGACAAAAAGGAAGGCGCTGCTAGTCCAAATCATAAAGTCCCCGGGCAAAAAAAGGTCTCGCTAGGCGATTTGGTAAAGTCGGCTTCATACACTGCCCGCCGCGGGCGAAGCAGGGCGAGTCTTGGGCGGGATGGGTCCGCACAAGCCAAACGTTTTTTACAAAACGAACGCCTCTCCGTTGCTTGCTTTGTCGTTGCTCCAAACTAGAACGTCGGAAGGAAAAAAATCTGCTGGGTTCCCAATTCAGCCCCCGCCCCAAACCTCCGTCGTTTTTGCTGAGACTTTGAAACACGGTTCCTTCATTAACTGTGACAACTCCTGACGTGACGTTTGATGATATATAGGATTTGTTGCTATGGAAATATGTGGCACAGCCATACATGCATGGGAAAAGCGAACCATTCTCGTCAGCAAGGCTTTTCGCTACCTCCGACCACTTTTTAATGTGTGGAATCCTCTTTAGTCTCTCGTCGGGGGAGATTCCAGGCCAGGTGCGCATTTGGAGCGTTGCATACTTTAAATCGACAAGGGATCTCACACTGTATCAGGCATTACCGCAATGGGAAGCGCTTCGCCAATGCAATGCACGTCGCGGTAAAGTAACCTTTGGAGCATGCTTGCTGGTCATGGAGCATTTTCTTATATTTTCAAACAGGTCCCGACGCTCACGCTTCTTATTCCTGGACTCTTGAACCGGGCTTTCATGCTAAATTACACGGGTGGACATTGCACCTTCGTGGTAAAGAACCTGTTCCACAGCCAGTAGTCGATAAGCAGGGCAATGTCCTGTGCTTCAATGGGGAGGTCTTTGGTGGCCTTGAGGTACGATCCCGTTTGGAGTGGATACGAGCAGCATTACTGGTTTAAAGATTCTTAACCTTATCACTTATGCTCTTTATGTTAAGGTCGCGCCGGACGAGAATGACACGGAAGCCGTTTCCCGTACACTGCTGACTGCTGTCGAGTCATCGGCAACAGGTCGTGACACTGAAAGCCGGCTACTGGAATGTATTTCTGCCGTCCGTGGTCCATGGGTAATGGTGTATTGGCAAGCGACTACCCAACGGCTATACTTTGGACGAGATGTGTTGGGCCGGCGATCGCTCTTATGGCAGTGGAGGTCGAACGCAGAAGAACAGACGCTGTTACTTACATCAGTCGCTGCTTTGAATAACGCGTTGGCGGATAGTGACTTGGATTCCAGTTGGGAGGAGGTGCCGGCTGATGGGCTATATTGCTTGCAACTGAAAGATCTGGCCACACTCAAGGTGAGGTGGCTGCATGTTCTGAAAGAGAAACTTTTGAACTGGGCATTCTCATGGCATTTGCGTGTCATAAGACGATTCGTCACACCTTGATACGACATCCTTGGCTATATGATACAACTCTCAGTGCGCAGACTTCACCAGACGCAGTTCCCGATGTGGTACCATTGGTGGGTAACTCGAACACCATCTAGCCTGTCAAATCATATCACTAAGTAGGCTTCCAACCAAATAGGTTGCGCCATTTGGACCTCTCAACCTGCGACTACCTGAATCTCCGGAAATCGCATGTCTGAACCAGCGCGATGGAGCCGGTTTATCACTACCGCCTTTGAAGCTGTTCCCAGGAATGGAGGATGCCGTAGACACCCTGGAACAGGTACTAGCGGAAGCAGTTCGCCTGCGAGTGGAGAATATACCCACAGCAAAGTACGTAGGCAGTTGCTCAAGCCAGGGAGCCGTCAACTTATATAACTCAATTGAGCGATAGCTCCACACAGGACGCACGGCTAGCAATTCTGTTCTCGGGTGGCTTAGATTGCATTTGTCTTGCTGCACTGGCGGATCGGTATTTACCCAAGGGCGAACCTTGCGATCTCCTCAATCTTGCATTTGAAAATCCACGAATACAGCGAGCAAAAGGCAAATCTCGACCGTCTGGCGAACGCGGACTTCCGATTGAAGTCGTATTGTCTGAAACCTATGATTCTTCCATTTATAATGTGCCCGATCGGCGCACTGGCCGCTCCGGGGCTGCTGAACTGGCGAAACGCTTCCCGAACCGACCTTGGCGATTTGTGGAAATCGATGTTCCTTATGCAGAAGCAGTTGCAGCAAGACAAAGGGTAATGGAGTTAATGAAGCCGTCAAATACAGTGATGGACTTGGTAAGAGTTTCGAAATACTACTATATCAGTTCCCAAGCAAAGCTGATATTTTTGATGATTAGAGTATTGCAATCGCCTTCTGGTTTGGCGCGCGAGGTGTTGGTTCGTAATTGTCGCCTGTTTAATGTTAAAATTCATACTGAAACTAGCTCATCCGAACAGGCCACATTGCAAGTCCAGGGGAGGTAAGACAATGCGTTTTTTTTGCAAAGCAATATATTTTGTGAATGGCATCGGGTTATTGATGGGTTCGACATTGTGCAGCAGAGACAACCATATATTAGCAAGGCGAAGGTGCTTTTCAGTGGCCTCGGTGCGGATGAACAGGTACATAGATTTGTTAGAAAAATGCCGGCAACATCGGAACCCGCTCGTTGTTTTGTTTACTAAACAGCGCCTTGCTTTACTAGCTTGCTGGATATAGTCGACATCGTGCAGCGTTTGAAGCAAAAGGCTGGGCAGGATTGGTAGAAGAGGTTCAGCTAGACGTGGAGAGAATTGCAAACCGTAATCTGGGGAGGGATGACCGCATCATTTCAGATCACGGCAAGGAGGTCCGGTTCCCTTATCTTGCAGAGGATGTGCTGGCATGTCTCTCTGCCATGCCCATACATCTGAAGGCAGACCCGCGCTTACCCAGAGGTGTGGGAGAAAAGCTACTCTTACGACAGCTATCTTTAACCCGGTTTGGCTTGGACCGGGCAAGCACGGAGCCGAAACGAGCGGTGCAATTTGGTGCACGAAGTGCCAAGATGGATATTGGAAGCGGTGGGCTACGTGGTCAAGAAAGGGTTGATCCCACCTGATTACCTTTTCCTAGTCAAATACTTGACGGAACGTTGCAGCGTAGAATAGATAGTAGCATTCGTCCACTTTTTATTAGTTGAATAGTATTATGCATTAAAGAATGACATGAATGTACTATCCCTATTTGTCTTGATGCTATTACTGGTGGTGTGCACACTAATAGTATGACAAGTGGAAATAATAGCACCGCTAGTATATTCACTGTTATTACAGGAGATCATATGTTAGGAGGTATATCCTGGGCTAAGTTCTAGTAAATACTGCTGAATTACCTAAATACCCATAAATTAACGATCTATCAACCACTGAATTGCTGAACAGGGAGTAAGAAGATTATGACAGTAATACTATGTGTGTTGACTTTTGCACTGTGGAGGATTGAACTGCATTACACTGGGCTTTTGGGCCGGCAATGTTCTGGCGTCCCCGAAGTACACCAACTTGGATTTTTCCATCTTTAGTCCCCGAGAAAGGTAGTATTCAAGATGTATTGCTTTTGTGACTCTAACTTTGACTCATGTTGCTGATATTTAAGGACCGCCTTGGAAAAGGCGCAAGCCTTTCGAGAGTTCAAGTACTTTGGCGACCGTCTGATATATGAGCACGGATTTGACCCTATGTTTGTTAGTCGCGAACAAATGCTCATTCTTGGAGCGGCAACTGGTCAGAGATATGACGTGAGCAATGGAAAATGGCCAGTACCGATACCTCCCTCGCCAGGTGCAGGAGCCTCCGAGTCCCGCACAGTGGGGAGCGGGAGCGCATCAAGTGCCGCTGTTTCCCAGATCTAATAATGTTCGTTCATCTGATGTTCAAGTCATCACATTTGGAGATATGAAATTCTGACATTGTTGAAAAGATGCTGTCAAAAGTCTTTATTGTCAATGTACAAAGAACCTACAATAGCCTCAAGATGAACCTCACGCAAGCATGTCTGACTGGCTCCTAAGCCACGCGATTTCATTTGACCAAATCAGGTATGATTATGCTGTTGTCATGGCGTCGGCCCCCAAGTGCCGATTCCCAGAACCTGCAAGTCGCAGCTTTCTGGTCGAAATTCGACATGCATCGAACAGTATACCTCGGAAGCAGGATTAGTCGGCATACATGTGCTCCTGCAAGACTCACGGGGTGCACATCCCTTTGCGTGAGTTTCTCTTCAAGCTCCGCAGTCGGGCTTGCGCAAACGCCGACCAAGCCGAACACAAAAGCGCCTGCCCAACACCGACGACATCGGAACCGTGAGCCCGAAGATGAAGCGCCCAAGATGCCACGTTATCGTGTGGTGAAAATAAATCTCGACCGTCTCCGGCATCTTTCCGGTTGGGAGAAAATCGAGCTTTTGCGGGATCTTTTGAAGACGAAACAACCGGAGGAAGCCGTTCGTGTTTACACTGTTCTCAAAGAAAATGACTTGGTCTCTCGGCTAAAATATCAGGACTATCACGAACTATTCCATCTTCTCCTTGCAGACTCCCTCCTATACCGTGATGTCATTCTAGACGTGCTATCCAACCTGCGTCGTTTTGGTTACTCGCCATCCCCCCTTATGTTCACCGCCCTTCTACAGTGCTGCACAAAATGGCGAGATTTAGAACTTGCTTCTCGCGCATACGACGAAATGCTTGAACGAAAGTTGCCAGTAACTGCTGACGCATATAATTCTCTACTGGAGTTGCACGGGATGTCTGGGGGTATAGGTCAACTACAGCGGGGTGCAGAACTCTGGAGGGATGTGCTTCACCGAGGCGTACGACCAAATTTGGAATCCTATTTGAGAGCCTTGGAGATTTTCGGCAGACTTGGTAAACTGGAAGCAATCAAGACGATATACCAGACGGCTTTGGATAATCTGGATTTGAGGGATTTAACGAAGGGAGGTCAGGGACGTGCCCAAAACCTCCGAAAGGAGCAAATAGGGCATGACCCTAAGTTACAATTGGACAATGCTTTCCTTTCTGCCCTGGTGAATGCGGAGGCTTTCGACGAAGCTCAAAAATTCTTTGGCAGCTACCTAGAGCCGGGCGGGGCACTCGCGGGAGAAGGAAGCCGTTCATCAAAACATTTATTGAATACCTACACCATTATATTGAAAATGTGCGTCGCCAAAAATGACCCTTCTACTGCAGATTATTACTGGAAAGAGTTACAGCAGCGGGGGTTCCGCCCAAATGTTGTAATGTATGGGCGGATGATCACGATACATGGCAGGGCAGGAAATCTGCAACATTCGAGGGAGATATTTGAAACCGCTCAAGAACGCCTCTCTGCCACACCTGGGAGCGGAAAGCTCATGAAGCTGCGGACTTCACTTTTGACTGCTTATACAAATGCAGGTGAAGTAGCGGAGGCGGAGGCTCTTTTTGAAACCATCAGAAGGGACTGTCAGGAAAAGGGCAAGCCGGTCCTGCGCAGCGCTGTGCAAGGCATGATAAAAATGTACCTCAATGGAAAAGATCTCGAGAAAGCTCTGCGAGTGTGGGAGCGGTCATATCGGCAGGGTAGATCGGAAACGTCAGATCTCTCGCCAAGAGAGGGGAACCACGAGGGCCCCGAAGAAGGTTTGGCCAAAAATCTTACAAGAGAAGATATCATTGCTCAGTATCAGCAATTGCATCCCGATGGGTGAACTACGACCACAGAATGCTGTGCCCTGTATCTTATCCTGCGTACGATACGGCATTACATGATCGAACTATTAACAATATACTTTTATTGCCGTCAAGAGCCGTGCGAGTTTCTCACTACTGCTCGCTCAATTCTGGTTAACTAATCTACGATAGAGAGTTGCCGCGAAGCGTTTGGCAAAACCCAATGTAATATAGTTCATACAATGCAATATCAACGCATGATATAAATATGCAAACAGAAAATTATGGACATGAAATGATAGCGAGAGAGTGGTGTTCCCTTTCACTTGTCAACCGTCGTGGCGAGGCACTGTGATCTACTTTAGAAATGATCCGCAGTAATAAAACAATGTCTGTATATACCTGATTTACAACCTCGAGCAAATGGCTGTTCTCCAGCGCTGCCGCCACGCGCTCTTTATCATTGAGCTGCTTGTTGACTAATATCCCGAGATATCAATCAGTACCAGCCCGACCAATGAGCGCCCGCTCTTTAGGAAGCATACCTGCGTGCTCAGATTGATGCGATCCTTCGGAGACTCGGATATCCACCTACCGAAATCAGGGTGTGTAAGCGTTTCGACAAAGAATCTTATGACTAGCCCACAAATGCACCTTGTAACGTTCAGGAAGAGACCGCAATAACCGAACTCTGATGCATAGCCCAATTAATGTTGCCATTGAGCAATGGGGAATGGTAGGTGTGAACCGAACTAAGATATGATGCTTGTCATTATCGATAGATATCAATTCTTGCTGGGATACATTCAGCTGTTCAAGTGTGAGCTGTAATAAGCTTTAGAAACCTCTGCAATTTGAAAATCAATGCAACGAGTGTCAATGGCGCTCGTACAGGATGCTCGGGGTCGTTGATGTGTCGGATAAGCTCTATTGTTGCGTTAGCACAAGCGAGATCCAGCTGTTAAAGCGACATGGCCAAACTAACCAAAAATCTCTTCGCTGTCAAAAGGATCAGCGACTGATTCATCCTCATCCTCCGGCTTTCTAATACGACCGACGTTTTTCGAAACTTCATATATAACGGGATTGGAGTTCAGCTTGGTGCTCATTTTTTCAAAATGGTAGTGCTTTGGGGGAAGGAGTGTAAGTTTGAATTTGTCACATCGCTAGTTTACCTCATGACACGTCCCCACAGCAACAGCTTGTGTGGCAGCCTGTGCCTCCCGAGTTCGAGTCTCGCGACAAACAACAAATAACCTAAATGGCACGATCTGGCACACTTTGACATGCAGACATACCTTTCTGCTCATGCTACCACACCTATATCACGTTTTGCACGGTCCACGACAAAGGCCCACGCTGCCCGTAGCACGGAAGCTAACGCAAGCTTGACATATGACTTATCTCATCTGGAAGAAGGAGAGCGTATTGTGAAGTTGACGGGGCTCCTAGAGGCAAAGGACCAAGAAATTGCAGATCTGAAGAGAAAGCTAGCTGCACGAAAGTACGATGCTGCCTGGGACCGCGTGCGTCAAGCTGGATCACCGGTATCACCATCGCGAGTAGAAACTTCAAGTTCTCCTGCACCAGTTCCTACACAGGTCACTTACGCTGGGCAACCCAAGGAAGTATCCGCCGACACTCGTACCTCTTCACCAGAAGGAAAAAAGGGATGTACGGATGAGCGATATGAGGAGACGCCGGTTGTCGTACGAAATATCTTTGCCCATGCCGCTGGAGCACCTCGGGAACATGAAACTCCCGTCAGCGGCAGCCAAGAACCCTCAAGTGACCCACGGAAAGATTATCGCAGACTTCTATTTGCCATGAAGCACAAGATCAAGCAGCTTCAGGAGCGTCTTGTAGAGGTGCAGGCGACGGCGACGGCCGACAAGGAAGCTTGTAATCTGCAGTTGCGCATGGCGCAAGAAATGGCTGAAGCAAAGGATCTGCGATTGCGTGCCTATGAAAGCCTTGCAAGACGCACTGCTGGCGTTGAAGATGTGCATCCCAATTCTAAGAGTGAAGCTACAAGGGATAAGGATCCGCACTTAGACGCACAACTGGCAAGGGTTAAAGATAGTGCCATGAAGGACTTGATAAAGGAACGGGACAAACGTCGCAAAGCGTCTGAAGCAGCAACACAGACCGAGGAAGGCGATACAAGTGAGAGCTTTTGGCGTGGCCCTAGGGAATTAATTCAAGAAGAGTATGAAGACCTTAGACTACGTCTCCACGAGCTAGCGGATTCAGTCCATCGGTCGATTCTCTCCGACGTGGCTTCCGATGAGCGATTGTACGGAGCATCTTCTCCATCTGCAAATCACGTTGGAACAGCGGCAGGGACACAGCCAATATCATCTCCACCGAACCCTCCATCCAGGTCAGCGTCACCCTCCACCAAAATCGCTGCTCTTGCGTCTGCCTTTAGCACACTCCATGCGGCCCTGACTCATTTGTCGCAGACCTGTAACTCTACAAATGAACGTGCAGGCAAAGCTCATTCTGAACTGCGTCGCACAGTAGGTGCTCTGAAACGCGCTAGGGAGGATCTTGTAATGGCCGAAAAGGTGAGAGGCAGTCTTGTGGAAAGAGAGAACGAGCTCAGGCGGCAAATCGAAGAACTTGAAAGAAAGTTAAGGATGCAAGAGCGCAATTTAGAGGGTACCGAAAAACTTGTGTCCAACCATGGTCGTCAGATGGAAGTCCGGCAGAAAGAAGGCGCCGCGCAGGCTGTACGGAAAGCGGCATCCAGCCGGGTAGACGCGAAAGACATGGCAGATAGCCAGGAGCGCGTACAGCAGAGAGATATTCACAAAGCTTTTTCCAAGGGATTTGCAAATGGCACCTGAACGATGGCGCAACATGAGAATACCACGGCGGCGACACAACAAATAGATTCTTGCATTCATCGCAACGCCAAGCCAGCAAGAGTTCACAACTATGCTACTGCTACATAAGGTCGCCATACCTACATCCGCAATGAACACATTTACTCGACAGCAAACGCGTCTAGTCACGGCTGGCTGAGCGTGTTCCTGATCGCGATCGTGAGCGAGAAACGTCGTCCCGGCGGTCTTTGGCAACTTCACGGTGTCCATTCCGTTCGTTATAGCCGCTGTTCGCGTCTCTGTGGCCCCTTCTAGGAGATCGTGAGCGAGACCTCGAGCGCGATCGTGAGTTTCTGCGGCGATAGGAGCGTGCAGGCGATCTCGATCTAGACCTTCGCCGACGCCGTGGGGAAGGAGTCCTGCGGGATTTGATGGCATGGTTAGGTACACAGTAAACATTCGACTGATTTGTAAATATAACCAAGATCCGTACCCTCCTCGTGGCCGATATCTGGAGGGACGGGGCCCCCGCCCACGCATTTCTATAGGAGCTGCATGCCATGTTATACAGAGCTTTTGCAAAGAAACTTCAGCTTCTGAATGTTAGCACTTACTTTTTCTGCGTCCGGCGGCCCACTCGATCGTTACCGTGCGACCGTTGATTGTTATATATTCGATCTTTGAAAACGCCCGATCCGCTTCTTCTTGTGTGGCATATCTAGTTGCATTAATATGAAAAACATTAGTGGTCGGCAACTGGTACTGTATTGGACGGGTATTCCGTCAATGCAAATTAAGGAACTCACTGGATGTAGGCAAAACCTCTGGGCTTCCCGGTGTAATAATCTCTGGGGAGATAGCAATCCGTAACGGTACCATACGTCTGAGGAATGGCAAGTCAGATCGCCTAGATTCGGCTCCACCTACAAGTTGAAACTCACCTGAAATGCCTCCAGTAGGTCTTGCGACCTAGGCGATCGGATCAGCCACATAGAAAAGGACATTATACTACTCCCCTTCAGGGTTCACCAAGTAATTTACCTGGTAGTGTCAGAAAGTCCGCGAATGAACAGCGATCGTACTTCTTCCTTTGGCGCTCTACTGCTCCTGCTCCCACTCCGGCTTCTACCCCGACTCCTACTCCTACTCCTGCTTTCCCTTCTACGGCGATCGCTGCGTCCAGCGTCGTTGTCGTCGTATTCCCTCGACATGGACGGTTTCCCTCCAAGTATGGACCCTTCAGCGCGGTGGGAAGAAACTTTTGCAGAAGGCAATGGATTTCGATTTCGTCTTGTTCACGTGAGAACACGTGTAAATGTGACACAGATGCCGCGTTTGAAGGCCATCAGCGTGCCTTGGGACGCGGACCGTGGAACCGCCATAACGTTGGGCTGTAAACTCATGATAGCACCATGACTGTGGTGGAAGTATGGGCTCGCAGGCGAAGAAGACAAGTGACGATGGACTACGTGAGCAGTATGAGAGTCGACGACTGGGAGCGACAACGGAGCTGGACACCGATGAATGGGACGACAGCTCTAGTGACGGCGGTGAAGGGATAGCAGACTCTGACTTTGGTGTAACAACCAGAGAAAACGATGATGATCTTCTGGAGCACAGTACCGCGGATACCGAAGGCACATCTGAGAGCGACCCGGCGCCCGCTCTACGTCGGCGGCAGCCGCCAGTGTCCTACGGAGGAGTGGGAAACGCGGGCAGCTATGGGCCATACCGTAAACCTGCGCACCGGTCAAGCTACCGACAGTTTAGCGCGGGCCAGGCGATTACTTCTTCATCGGTCCGAGACCACCGTGCCCTTATTAGCAGTGCTCCTGGCTCCCGTCGCGTGTCCAATTATTCCATGAGAAGCTCCAATTCCACGCACTATCCAATGCTATTGGAATCTACGCCAGCTTTCTTACTTCCAGCTGAACCTGAGGGTCGCGCAGATAGTCTTCCTCGACACCCGCCCCGCTCGTCTCCGCTCAGTGGCTCGTCGTATCCCCAATCGCTAATTTCTCAGTCGTCTCGCGATTCGCACCAAAGCTTAAGTGCTGCATCAAAAGTGGACGGGACTTTCTCACCACTAGATTCTGTTCTGGCCAACGTTCCGGATGATGATCCATACGTGCTTCAAGTAATGAATCTCTCTACCCAGCATTACCGAGAAAAGCAAACTGAGCGTGACCCTGTTAAGGGGAGCCCGCATACAGTTACGACGCTGCCAACCGACGCTTCTAGACGAACTACATCGAGCACCACGCCGGATTCTCTATTGGCTGAGCAGGTTGACATTACATTAGCAAGCGTGGAACGGAAACCCTCGGATGTCAATCTACCTGTTGAGGACGCACCTGAAGCCAATTTTCAGCCTTCCCAGCAGACTTTATACCGTTCTTCACGGTGCAAGCAATATTTTGAAACCCGATATTCGCATATCTGTCTCCTTATTTCCTCCTCAAATTTGCGATATAACCCGCTCGAGGTCATTCGATGGAGGAGGGCAATGTGGCAAAGGGCTGTGAAGTCGGGCGCTTCAACTGAAGAGCAAAAGAAATGGAAACTAAGATATTACACTTGGCTTGTTGGTAATACGGAACTAGTTGAGTATTACAATGAGCATAAAGAGGATAATAAAGATCAAGAGAGGAGCAACATGGCCAATGACTCATCCAGCAGGGCGCATACTGATATTGATGACGTCCTTGCCAACAACGAAAAGCGTCCTTCTAAATGGAAGAAGGCACGGAAACGACGACGCCCCACCAAAGAGGAATGGCAGAACTCTTTGCGGGTATCGGATCGTCGATTTTCGCGGCGAAGTAAGGCTATTAGTCGTTCGCTCGTATCACCGCCCGACGGAACCGCGCCCGGAGAGTCAAGTCAAGGGCAATTCATGAGCGTCGAGGCCGCCGACGACGCGACGAGAGAAGTACCTAGGCCCATGTTCGACGTGGATGGAACAATTATTATCTCGCCGTCCCTGCTGAGGCAATTTCTTACGGGAGCATCAGCTGGACCGGAACCAGGGGCCTTCAACCGTCTGGAAAGTGCCCAAGAGCTGAGCGACGACGGCAAACTGGCATACGCGCCAGGACCGAGCTCTTCGCAGGCCGAGCAGGCGGTCTCCCCACCTGAAATCTCTGAAAATGCATTTGAGGGACTTCAACAGACAAGCGTCATGGCGCCGGCACTTTCACAGGGTGCTCCGAAAGTGTCGATGGAGACAAACATATCTTCAGGATCACCTCAAATGATGGATTTGGACCAGTCAGAAGATGCAGAGGAGATTGTTCCTGTGCCTGATGGGCAAGCCAAAAGGAAGAAATCCGGGTTCTGGGGCCGAATTCTTGAGAAGCGTGCGCCTGAAGACTCGAGCATATCGGTCGGTAGTGGAGAAAATGTAAATATACCTCAGGTTCCTGGACGGAAGAAGAGCTTCTTGTCTGCGGTTTCAATGGACCACTTGGGTCACAAGAAAGGAAAGTCATCCTTCGTGATTCCGGCAAGCATTCCCCGCGTCAGCGCCGAGTCACAACGATCTATCACCAAGTCGAGCACGCTGTCTACGAGAGATGGAATGGATATTTCGAGAAAGCCGAGGACCTCCAGCCCTTTCAAGAAATCTCCTCGGATGGCGCATGCAGAGTCAGAACCGGTGCTGGTCAAAGGGGAAAGGAACGGTGCACGTAGGCACTCACCTTTTTCTGGAGACGGAGACGATGAAGGTAATGAGGACAAAAGCACGGAGAAGACTCTGCGTTTCTGTAATACTCATTTTAATTTCCAACCAGGCTTACGTGTTTCCCACCGGGAAGATGTGGACGGGGGTGGTGGCCGAATTCGAGTCGCCCATAATGTTGATATGCCTGAGCATCCTATTAGTGAACCAGGGTCGCACCCAGAGGATCAAGGCTATGGGCATCAGGAGGCAACACAGGTGTGCCCAGTACAAGACCGCGAGACTCTACTGGATGACAGTATGGCGTCTGATACGGATGATGGTGATACGCGTGGACGTGCACGTGGCATTAAAGGCATGATGAAGACGATTGGCCTACGACAACGCAAAGATATCGCTGCTCAGGGTGAAGAAAATCTTCAATCTGATGGAGAGACCGGCATGGCGGCTGCTGGTTGGGACGATGCCGATGCGATGCGAAAGAAAGCTAGATATTTGAAAGCAAAACTTACAAGAGATCAAAGCAAGAGATGGGTGTGGGATGATAGTAGTAGCGAAGATTCCAGCGAAAATCCCCTAAGCGCGACGCGGGGCCGAAGTAGGGATCAATGGTGGAGTCGACGGAAGATGAAGGGAAAGAAAGCCAGCGCTGGGGATATAGCGAGCAAGACTGGATCAAGGATCCAGTTGGGAGACTCGCAAGAGGCAACCAAGAAGCCACGCCGTCGAAAGAAGCTAATGGTGAGAAAGGCAATCCATCGAAACCCGCTCAGTGGCTCATTTTGATATGCTAACATAGTATGCAATGCACCCATTAGCGTAGTTTCATTGGAAGTCGTCTGGGATACGAATCATCAACCTCCGCTACATCCAGTGTCGCTGATCAAGATGGAATAGATGGCATGGATGGTTCTCCCAGGGTGGATGTCGTGGAGGAGGGAGGCACGATCAAACGTTTGGCAGGATGGATTGTGACATCCGCTACCTCCGGTGAGGAGGATGAAGAAATCGGTCAAGTATCCGCGTCCAAATCGCTATCCTCGAGCAAGGGGAGACCCCCATCACAACGTGCACAAGCAATTTCAACCTTTGATCGTGGAGACCAAACATATCCGTACCGGGATATCGACTCATCCCTTACTGCTGAAGAGCATGATTTACACGATCGTCTATTAATGCTGGGCGGCCGATTGGACAAGATGATGCCTTTCGTGGAGAGGTACAAGGTTGATATTGAGGTAATTGCATCGGGCGCGTGCCACAGACTCTCTCTTTCTGTGCGGCCTCTTATACTTATTCTTTGAGTAGCATCAAATCGATCAGCATAAAAACCTCATGTTGCGCCTTGCTCTGCCGGAGCCAGTACAAAACGTTTCCGATACCCTGGAGAATCAAGAAGATAAAGATGCGTCCACTCTTCAGGCCGGAAAGGATGGAGAGGTCCGAACCCCTTCCTCTTTACCACCTATGCAGACCGTCGAGGTCACTGGGGTGAAGCTGACTGAAGAGAAGATTCGCCAGGCAATGGAGAAAGTCACGGATTCATTGACGACCCTGGAAGATATATGTCTGGAACTGACTACTCGTGATAATCAGTAAGTGGCCCGCATCTTTCTGGTTCGTTGCTCCCAATATTGATGCATCTTATTTATCATCTAGGTCTCACGAACATGTAAGCGCGATGATGTGTGGATTGGACGCTGTCAATCAGCAGGTCAATGAGGAATTATCTCGGCGACTCAAGATCGTTGAAGAGGCGTTACACCAGGCTGAAGGCCGCCCACGCGCACTTGGATTCTTTCAAGAGTTATACTATCAACTCATTGCTTACCTACTGGCATGTAAGTACTTACGGTTCGGCTGACGATACTGGTTGGAGCTTTGGTTTTGATGTCGTGTTTTACGCATCGTAGTCCTCGGCTTTACCATTTGGTCCTGGTTCCAACTTTGGAAGGTCGGACGACGCGCTTTAAGCGGCGCAAAAACTATTGTGGCGGTTATCAGTCCTCCTGCGGCCGCTGCTGTCGAAGACGCTGGGCAGGCGACACTAGACATTGTAAAACAGGGCACAGTCAGGGCCCTCGCGTCTGCAACGGGAGGGCTGCAGAGCGCGAGTTGATTGCGAAGAGGGGTGGGGACACATACGCAGTCCGCTGTTACATTTTTCTTCTTTCTCTTTTTGTTTTGGGGCGGATATTTGGTATATTTCTATTATTTTAACATATCTTACGCAATCGGATTTGTAAATATATTGTGCACGCGGATGAAAGAATGACACACTCGCTTCATTAAGATATGGAGAATGAACTTGCTGTGTATATGCAATACGGAATGCAGATAAGGAAATACCAGCCAGCTGCGAATACCCAAACCAGCAGATCCGCTACAATCGTATCTTTGCCGGCGTATAGCCCGGAGGCCGTTTCTATGGCATGTCCATTCCATCCCCATTCGCTTCTCGTTGCTTTTTGAAAGCAGCCAAAGACCCCAGCCCAACGCGCCCTGCCGGCATCCCAGATAGCCGCAAATTGGCCAATCCGCTCGTCGGCTCATGCACCTCATTTTCAAGCCCAGGTAATGACGTCCGATCATCCAGATCTGAATTGCTGTCATAGTGTGGTGCCTCATCGTCCTCCTGTTCCACGCCATTTCCGGTATTGGCAGTGTCTTCGTGCCCTTCTGTAGTCTTTGCGGCGAGTTCTCGGCCCTTGCGGAGTGCCTCTTTCATGTTGTAGTGTTGAGACCGAAGGGCTTCAAACTTTCTGTGTCGCTCTGCTTCTGTAGATATGACAAAGAGGTATTAAATTTTACCCATAATGCAGGAAAAAGTAAAGCAGCCATAGTTCACCAACCTTCAGGGTCCAGCTCTCCCTTCTCATCTCCCGAATCATCCCAATCATCAACAGAGACATGCCGTCGATCCGATCCGCTAGATTCTGTGTCAGACAGCGAGGCAGTCGACCCCGGAGATCGTTGGGCAGAGTAAATGGCATCGGAAAGTTCCATCGGTGGAACGTTTCCTAATGTGATCAAGTACGTCTGGTCATAAACTGGGAATAAGTCTGAAAAAGGCTCATCTAAGAGAAAGCACCTGTGCTTCCCAGTATCATGTCATTCTCTGAATCGTATCGGATATAGGGGGTCTTGGGTTCTGTAATTTTCATCGTATTCCCTTTTTGAGACTCTGTGAGCATGATATTGTCTTCGTCCCAACGTATCCTGTGAAGTCATGCAAATACAGGAAGGGAAGGCGCGGTTTGAGCGTTTTCAGTCTCTCTCATTCTATGCTTTCCTCTTTGCCATTACAG
Source organism: Spizellomyces sp. 'palustris' (assembly GCA_006535965.1). Taxonomy (NCBI): domain Eukaryota; kingdom Fungi; phylum Chytridiomycota; class Chytridiomycetes; order Spizellomycetales; family Spizellomycetaceae; genus Spizellomyces; species Spizellomyces sp. 'palustris'. The sequence goes on along the minus strand of QEAR01000023.1, from coordinate 239,031 downwards.
AGATTCTCAATGCAAACGCCTCAATCACAGGTGCATACCCTCGCGACGGAGTCGTTGGGTCTATTGGTTTCTTGAGGATGCCACGAGGCTGGTGGTTGGCGTCCATCGCGTGTGGGACAGTTAAAAAAGGCCAATTTAGCAGAAGCGGAAGAGATCTAAGCGTCAAATGTGACGGTCGCAACAGGTGGAGCAAACTTCCTAGTCAGAATGGTGTTTGTAGAAAAGGAAATGTCAAGGAAATCAACAAGGAAAAACGTCGGCGCGGGTGCGGCTGCTGGGAGGGGGGCTTGCTCCAGCGTTGTTGCCATGATGACCAAGTGGGGCACAGCAGCATGACCTACATTACGTGACGTGATCGGAATTACCCTACCCTCAGCAGTCTCCACCTCGTTTTATCTAAAGATCGGGGCGACCGGAGCCATGTTCAAGACGATATTTCCTTCCGAGATGCTTTCACGCACACATTGGACACAGCGGGTACCCAATGTGGTCTTGAAGTTGATCCCAACCTCTTTGGCGACACCAAAGAAGGCCCATCGGCCATGTGTTTCCGATATTGCAGTAAAAACTTATCAAGTTCCTGAGCTGGTCTCCAAGACAAACTTTACTGGTAAACTGCTGTCCATTCAATTACGTATATACGTTAATCATGTACTCTACCTCAGCTCCACTTCAGTTCTTATATCAGAAGCGTGCATTCAGCTCACCAGTAACAAAGGCTGGACCAGATGATGATGTTATCCGTCCACCGCAAGAACAAGCCAAATGCATCGAACCAAAATACTATTACGATGAAATTGCGGCGCGAAACACGAGGTACCTTCTTATTGCAGGTTACAGCGTTATTGGTGCAGTTGCTGCCAAAAATATTGTCACCGATTACATGGAAAATTTGGCTGCTTCCGCGGACGTGCTTGCCTTGGCCAAGGTAGAGCTAGATATGGGATCAGTGCCTGAGGTAGGTACATCCTAACTGATCTCGATGGAGATACCCTAGTGATACATATTTTCGTCCAAGGCAAAGAACGTGGTTGTAAAGGTAAACAAAGGCACATCGTGCACATGATTCGACTGTTTTATAGCGACCAATACGATACTTTGGTTCAGTGGCGTGGAAAACCAGTATTTATTCGGCACCGCACAGCAGACGGTGAGGAGTTCCATTGGTTGGGGTTGTCGTGTATGCTGAACTTGACATTACCTGATGGTAACAGAGATCGCTGAAGCCCGCTCAGTTCCCCTGAGCGAGCTCCGAGATCCCGAAAAAGATGAAGATCGCGTTAAAAAGCCCGAATGGCTAGTGATGCTGGGAGTCTGCACACACCTGGGGTGTGTTCCCATTGGAGAAGGTGTGCGAACACGATCGTGAGATGTTACATCAAGGATCTCTTGACCTTATCTGTCCCATAAATAGCCGGGGACTATGGAGGATGGTTCTGCCCATGTCATGGCTCTCATTATGACATCAGTGGACGAATCCGAAAGTGAGCCATCAATATTTAGGGACCCGTCATGACGGGCTATGCGGTTGACCTTTCAATTTCAGAGGACCCGCCCCATTGAATATGGAAATTCCTCCGTATGATTTCAATGAAGTCGACGGCAAGATAGTCATCGGCTAGGGAAGCGTCAGTTAGATGAGGGATGTGTCGCATACACGGTGCAACAGAACACGGTGCCAGTATCTAAGCATAAACAAAGCAGGGCCTACGGTCTGTTCATCGCTGAGGTATTTCTTGCATGTGTATATTGTGTGGTTTAGTAAAGATAAATTACAATGTTGATGCCATTGCGGCTCATCGGCCTGTGTACAGCTCATACTTGTCAATGTACTGTAGAAGGGTTTATCAATCAACGATAGAGGTATGCAAAGATAGTGCATGACATAACCGCACCTTGTCATGTCGGAAGCTCTTGCAGTCCATGCGATCCGTGAACAATACTCCATCAAGATGATCCATCTCATGCTGAAGTAATCTCGCCAAAAATCCGCCCGTGCTGAATGACACCTAAAGAATAGCAACATCATTAAACCAGGCACCACCTGCGAAACGCCAAGGATCTGATTCACACCTTGTTGCCCTGCAGATCCAAAGCATCCACTTTTACATGCCCCGCTCGCTTTACCAATGCATTGTAATTGGGCACGCTTTCACAGCTCTCATATTCTGCTGTCCATTTAGTTTCCGGGTCCTTGTCTGTTATTAAAAGGGTCTAAAGTTTACCAAGTCTCAGTTTTGGCTCACCAAAATAGGCGACCAGAGAATAAAATATAAATCATACAGGGTTGATTAGGAAGGTTAACGGTACTGGATCGATGCGTCTTTCTTTCAACAACTTTTTGTCCTCGAGCCGGTACGCGATCAGCCGGATAGGATGCCCAATTTGCGGTGCAGCCAGACCGACCACGGGAGTGTATGGAGAAGAAAAGACGCCCTTCATTTCACGGATGACTCGCTGGATTTTTTGAGTAGGAATGTCCTCGACTTTAACGGTTTCTGCCTTTACGCGCAGGGACGGGTGTCCCGCTCGCAACACCGTCGGTGCTTTCTATAGTGTCGTAGAAACGACTTGTTTAGTAATTATATATGCATAAAAGATATGCAGCGTGCTTACCCTGAACCATCCCGTGAGTTTACCTGCCGTGGACATTTTTGTTGAAATCCAATGACGGGAAAGCGACGGAAACGACGGAAACCAACGATCCTTGTCACGTGCGTATAAATGAAATGCACCGCCATTGCATGACTGTGCCTCTATCATTTACCAAAAACGGAGTCACGAAGCCCAAAACGAATGACGTTGAAAGTGTTCCAAAAGGACAAGCAAGGCGAACAAGGCTTTTGCCCTTTAAAGAAAGTCACAGGTCATCGTTTTGCCCTCGCCCGCCTCGCCTGCCCCCGGATTTTTTCTTTTTCAGCATTGGCCGAGTTTCCCGCCGCTGGGTAATGGTGACAAGGAGCATAAAACATCTGCTACGTTTTTAAAACTGTGCGGTAGAGAAAAGGTTTCCTCTTTGGTGGGTTCTAGATTAGTGTAAGTTGTGTGAGGAACGAGATTTCGCACCATCATCCAGCTGCATGTGCTGACTATATTGTGCAGACCTAATTATGCATTCACATGTCAACCCTCACGGAGGGATGGACCCGGAGGAACTGCCGGTTGATTCGAATGCGACAGGACACTCGTCCCTCCCTGGGTACACTCCGACCCCCACTCAAACAAGGATGGGTGTAGAAAGGAGAAACTTCCGCGAAAAGGCACTACCGCAACGGCCCTCGGGGTTACCAATGCCACCGGCGACGTACTCCATTCCAAATTATACTGACATCTTCCCTGCCCGCTACGCGGCCGATGCGGAATCTGGAGATGCTATGCGCAAGTCGATGCAATCGGCGCGGAGGGCACACACCCTGTCCAGACCGGAGCGTCAGCGGAGTACTCGACGTGCAATGTTGCGCTCTCCGAGCGCAGCTCCTCCTGCTGCCCGCGCTGGAGCAACACGGCACAGAAATCCATTGTCACAAATGCCAGAAGGTGCTCACAGAGTTGTGCATGATTATGACGATGATGGTTCATCCGAAATCTGGACTTGGTTTGCGAGGATTGTGACCTGCTGTTTCCTGCCACCTTGTCTAAGGGCTTGTGGGAAAACGGAAAGAGCTGTGCAACAGGCCTGGCGCGAAAAGGTGACGTGTGACTTGATCCCTCACTATGGATCTCGTTCAAACACTCATAACTATATCATCACATTGCAGGTTGCCCTCTGTATGATCATTGCCGTCATATGTGGCATGATTGCATTCTTGACCATTGGATTACAAAGGGTGCTCTGTCCAAGCTCCACCAACGAAGGGCGGGTTGCCATGTTCAACAAGGACACCAAGGCTTTTAATCCAGGTTCGAGTAATACAGTTATCATTTCTGGCTACGAATACAATTTTCGGGGAGTACAAGCGGCTTTGCAAGCAAGAGGGTTTGTTTTGGAAACAGTGTGGTCCGGCTTTGACATCTCCCGCCTTTTTGCTGCAAATGCTGATGGGTCGTGTGAGGCATATTATCCGAGCAAAACTACCTGCACGTTTCCCAACTCTGTTCTCATCAGTCCCACTGGGAACTGTGCCGACATTCGGTGGGTTCAGAACGTGAAAAAGGTGCAGCGCTTCACGGAATGGAACAACGTGGATGGCAAAACTAAGCCTCCACACGCTTTGACTGTATATAATGGAGGTAAGGCATTATGGTATTGCTGGGTGCAAGGTGTTCTATTCTAAACGACACTCTATCAAAGCGTTGATAAATATGACCGACTACCTAACTGGACCACAGCAAGCGAGTAATCCGCTTACGCCACTGTTTGTCAACAATTTGGGAAAGGACGGCACCTACAGCTATGTCAGAACCGCGGACGCACGTCATGGAATAGAATGCCTACAGAGGACATATCGCGTTGGCTTCGTTGGTGAGGAGACGACGGGCTGCATCTCTTCAACGGTGATCCAGACCGTGTCCTTGATCATAATTTTGGGCGTTGTGATGAGCCGTTTTTTAATGGCTATCTGGTTCCACTGGTTCGGTTCGCCAAACTTGACAAGGAAACCAAGGCATACGAATATGCCGGTGCCAGTAGGCTCGAATGGCCGCGCACAGTATTCGGGGTCATTATCTGGTCCCTACGGCAGCTCGAGTTACACTACCCATGGCGACGAAGACCTGTACACTATCCTGCTTGTGACATGTTACTCAGAAGGGGAAGAGGGGATTCGCGGAACACTTGACTCGCTTGCCAATACAGATTTCCCGGATGACAAGAAGCTTCTTTTCGTCGTGGCTGATGGGTTAATTACGGGTTCGGGCAATGACCGGTCCACTCCTGATATAATTATTGGGATGATGGAGCAAGACTCACGGTTACCTGCGCCAGAACCTAAGAGTTATATCGCCATTGCGGATGGTACCAAGCAACATAACATGGCCAAAGTGGTACGTCCGCGCGCGACAAGTCGTAAGATATGACTCTAAGCGACCGACATGTTACTGACTCCTGCTTCACTGTCTAGTATGCTGGACACTACGTGATCGGAAATCATCGAGTTCCAATGATCGCGGTTGTTAAATGCGGGACACCAACTGAAGCCACGCAGCCAAAGCCGGGCAATCGGGGCAAGCGCGATTCACAGCTGATCATTATGAATTTCCTGAGCCGTACTTTGTTCAATGATCGCATGACTGCTTTGGACTATGAACTGTTTTACCGGATTCAGCAAATTGCAACCACAGCGGATATGTACGAAACGATCCTGATGGTGGTATGTTCCTGTGACATGTTACCTATAACCTTGGGCGAATGATATGCTGATCGCGCGTACTCAGGACGCTGACACAAAAGTGGCTCCCGATTCGTTGGGTTACATGGTCAGTGCGATGAAGAACGACGTCAGTATCATGGGTCTATGCGGAGAAACTCGCATCGCCAACAAGACCGCAAGTTTCACATCTGCCATTCAAGTGTTTGAATACTACATCTCTCACCACCTCGGTAAAGCTTTCGAATCTGTGTTTGGAGGTGTGACCTGTCTTCCGGGGTGCTTTTGCATGTACCGCATCAAAGCCCCAAAGGGTGATATGGGAGCAACCGTCCCAATCATAACAAACCCGGGTATTGTGGAGGAATATTCGGAAAACGTCGTTGACACATTACACAAGAAGAATCTCTTACTGCTGGGCGAAGACCGCTTCCTCTCAACGTTGATGCTGCGTAATTTCCCTCACAGGAAGATGGTGTTTGTACCCCAAGCTATATGTTGGACGATGGTCCCCGAAAAATTCAGAGTTTTGCTCTCTCAACGGCGAAGATGGATCAACTCTACGGTGCATAATCTGCTGGAGCTTGTCATGGTCCGGGATTTGTGCGGTACATTCTGCTTCAGCATGCAATTTGTCGTTCTCGTGAGTACATAAAAGTATTGATTATGATCTGGTTGGACGAAACCCTGACATATTTCCCCTTGCCAAGCTCGAGCTGATTGGAACGGTGGTTCTCCCCGTCGCTATTTGTCTGACCCTGTATCTTATCATTTCTGCAATTGTCGCGCAATCCGCTGAAGTGGTCCCGTTCCTAATGCTGGCGGCGATTCTGGGTCTTCCAGGGTTGCTCATCGTTGTGACCACGCGGAAATTCGTCTACATTTTGTGGATGTTTGTATATTTAATTTCGCTCCCAATCTGGAACTTTATACTGCCAGCGTATGCATATTGGCATTTTGATGACTTTTCGTGGGGTGAAACCCGAAAGGTCGAAGGGGAGCAAAAGGGGGATGTTCACGGGAAGAAAGAGGGTCAATTTGAGTCGAGTGCAGTTAGCATGAAAAAGTGAGTATTGCGAGTAAGCGGTTCCAGAGCATCCAGATCGGTTGACCTTTTGCATTGTAGATGGGCCGAATGGGAAAGAGATCGTCTTCTGTTTGAACGGTATCAACTCTCATCTGAACATAACAAGGAGACAGAATTTAGGCAGCAGAACCCTAGACGTTTGACAGCGCAACAGGTGCCGCACCCTCACACCAACAGCCACTCGCATTATTCGTACCCGCACGACCAACGTGTGGCACCATTGGGAGTCCCTGCGGAATTTCCATACCACCCTGTTTCCGTACCTTCACCTCCACGTGAGCGCATGTCATTGCCCCCCACCATGGGTGGTGTCGCTGACTGGCCGCCACCTCCAGGCGGAAGTAAAGACCAGCAGTACCCTCCCCTGCTCATGGGAGGCCTTCCCCGTCCTCCCGCAGCCTTTCCGTCGAATCGACCCGTTTCTTCCGCACTGTTCCCTCGATCAGAGTCCGACTTGGGCCCTTCGTATGAGATGAACATGACAGCGCCACGACCTACGGCTGCTTCTGGAATACGAAATGGGAGTATTGAATCTGCCTTGGAATCTAGCTCCTCTGGAAGTTCCTCCTCCAAAGGAAAACAACGGGCAATTTAAAGATGAGGTGTTTGCAGATATGTACTTGTAGTAGTAGTCTTAATTGTATACGATATATTATTATATAACTCAAAAATATGGATTTTATTTCATGTTTTTCTTGTTGTCTCGTCCATGCCTTTTTGTTTGAAAGGCTTCAACGGTGGATAAAATCACATCTTGCGGTTGATAACGTCAGCACGGCACGTGATGTCCCCAAGTGTTGCGGAAAAAAATGATTCGAATGACTCAATTCCCTTTTTTGATGGGCGATTATTAAAAATTCCTTGTAGGTCTTCTTATATTTCGCCTTGGTTTGGTTTTTGCCCCCAACGCAGAGATCCCGGCTTCCGAGAAACATGACATTTTCTACCCCATCAAACCTCGTCCCAGAGACTAACGGCGCAGCAGTAGCTGCTGCTGCAAAGAATGACTTTATTGTCAAGGCTGGTCTCGCCCAAAACTTGAAGGTAAACAATGAACACTTTTGGCATGTTGAGCCTTTACACTTAATACAGGCTGCTGTTGCCTTGTAGGGCGGTGTGATTATGGACGTGGTGAACGCAGAGCAGGCTCGCATCGCCGAGGAAGCAGGTGCATGTGCTGTCATGGCTCTCGAACGGGTACCAGCCGACATTCGCAAAGACGGCGGTGTGGCCCGCATGTCCGACCCCAAAATGATCAAGGAGATCATTGAGGCAGTCACCATCCCCGTCATGGCCAAGGTCCGCATCGGTCACTTTATCGAAGCTCAAATTATCCAGCACCTCAACGTTGACTACATTGATGAATCCGAGGTGTTGACTCCCGCCGACGATCAACACCACATTGACAAGAGCAAGTTCAAAGTTCCTTTTGTCTGTGGTGCAAAGAATTTGGGTGAGGCTTTGAGGAGGATCAACGAGGGTGCTGCCATGATCCGGACAAAGGGGGAAGCTGGAACGGGTAACGTTGTCGAAGCTGTACGACACGCACGTCAGCTCATGGGAGAGATCCGAAAAGTCCAAGCCATGGCTGAGGAGGAGCTCTACGTTTACGCAAAGGAAATCCAGGCCCCTTACAACCTCCTCAAAGAAACCGCACGATTGGGTCGTTTGCCCGTTGTCAACTTTGCCGCCGGTGGTGTTGCAACGCCCGCCGACGCTGCCATGATGATGCACTTGGGTATGGACGGTGTGTTTGTAGGCTCTGGTATCTTCAAGTCGGGCGACCCTGCCAAGCGGGCCAGGGCCATTGTCCAGGCTGTCACCCACTTCAATGATCCTGCTGTTTTGGCTTCTGTATCGGAAGACTTGGGGGAGGCGATGGTCGGCATCAACTGCGACTTGTTGCCAGAGGAACAAAAGTTTGCCAAGCGCGGTTGGTAAAGCTGTACAAATCTCTGGTATCCATTGTAGTCGTGGATGGCTGGAGGACGCGTTGGGTAGCAAGACACATTGGGGTGTCAGGGTAGATTCTCATATTTCAGACTCTTTAGCATTGCAATTTCTTCTTTTTTTTTATCATGAAAGGCTATAGATGTTGTCGAGATTGGACACGATTTCTTTTTAACAAATACGGTCTTTATATTCGGCAGCGGATGTCACAAATTCTAATATCTTTCCTATTGCGCCAGAGGTGGGAGTCGTCTAGTCCAAGAGACTCCTAAAGCGCTCTTCCATCTCCTTGTTCAATTTTGCGTACCGCTCCTTGATAACCTCCTCTCCGTCAACGGGGTCCTACACATATAAAATGCATTTATAAAATTGAAGTCACCAGAAAGACGCATATCGTTTTCGTACCTCAAACTTCATTGAGCTCAACTTGTAAATAATATCTCCCATTTGCTCACGGATCTTTGCCCAAGTGATTTGGTTCGATGAAGCCTCTACCGTATGCCGTGCCAAATCGTAAAAGGACATCATATTGCGCAACATACCGACCGTCTTGTAGAAGGGACTGTACCGATCGTAGTTGGAGTATCCGTTCTGTTGAAGGAAGTCGTCCTTCAGGAGCTTGGCTACCTCCAGAGTGATCTTGTCGGACTCTGCGAGCGCACTCTGTAAAGCATTTTGATTCAGAATGTGTCATTGACAGGCCGCATATAGTTTCCGCAAGGATCACACCTTTCCGACGAGTTGCACAATTTCTGACAAGTCCTCTTCAGACTGGAGGATTTCTTTTGCCTTTGTTCGAATGCTCACAAACTCTGGGTCAAAGCGCTCGTAGTACGGGTCCAATGCCTTCATGTACTTTGAGTAACTGACAGACCAGTTGACAGACGGGAAGTGCTTGCGCTGAGCCAGCTTCTTATCTAAGCCCCAGAAAACTTGCACGATGCCGAGCGTCGAGAGCGTGACAGGATCTGAGAAATCTCCTCCAGGTGGAGATACTCTGCAATTATTCCAACGTAAGCTCACGCCATCAAATACAGCTAGAAACCAGTACGTACGCGCCCACAATACTGACGGAACCCTGCCTTTGCGGGTTGCCAAGACACACAACCTTTCCAGCACGCTCGTAGAACGAGGCAAGCTTGGCACCTAAATAGGCGGGGTATCCACTGTCTAGTAAAAAGCAAAAAAAGAACACAAAAAAAACTGAATTAGGCACTGTTTTGTCCGAATCAACAGCAAAACCGTCCTTACCAGCAGGCATTTCAGCCAGACGACCAGAGATTTCTCGAAGCGCTTCAGCCCATCGAGATGTTGAGTCTGCCATCATGGCCACGTTTTTACCCTGGTCACGGAAATACTCTGAAAGAGTGATTCCGGTGTAAATAGACGCCTCACGTGCTGCCACAGGCATGTTGGACGTGTTGGCAACAAGTGTGGTACGCTTCATAATAGGCTCCTGCCTTCCGTCCACTTCGATGGAAAGCTAAAGTGTGCAGCAGTTAAAGTTCACTATTATGTTTACGTCGATGGCCACAGGACATACCTCAGGGAAATCCATCAAGACTTCAGCCATCTCGTTTCCACGCTCACCACATCCAACATAAATAATGACGTCCGAGTTTGAGAACTTGGACAAAGCCTGGGAAATGACGGTTTTACCACAGCCGAAGGCGCCCGGGATGGCCGTGGTACCCCCTTGTACACATCTGCACAAAAGCAACCGTTATTTTGATGCTGAGCGGGATCTCAAATGATCAATACTGACGGGAAAAGCGCATCGAGCACTCGCTGTCCAGTAAGCAACGGGTAATCAGCAGCCAACGTGTCGGTTACGGGACGTGCCGTTCGAACAGGCCATGTCTGTAGCATTGTGTACTTTGTCTTTTCTCCGTTGAAATCCGTCTCCAGCACAGTTTGCTAACGAGAGTCAAATGAGCCTACTTCATACCATGATTGCGAAATTTGCGAAAGTCGCTCACGTTCAAGTCATATTGACCCTTCGGGGCAATGTAAGTGATTGTCCCGGCCGCTCTCGGAGGCAGCATAATAGCGTGGTTGGTGATGAAACTGTTTTCGTAAACTTTTCCGTAGATGTCGCCCCCAGTTATGTGGTCGCCAACCTGTCACCAAGGTCAAACAACTCGTCAAAGATGTAATCTATCACATATATCCTCACTTTGAAGTTGACAGGCTCGAAGTCCCAAGTAAGAGATTTATTAAGTGCGGGAGTGTTGATTCCGCGGGGAATATAAATGCTTTGAGACACATCCTGAATAGCTTGCAATGGTCGCTGGATTCCGTCAAAGATGTTATTGCAGATGCCTGCTCCATAACATTAGGTTTATATCCCTGCTTTGAAGCCGTTGCAGTTCCACATACCAGGTCCCAGCTCGACCGACAATGGCTTTCCTGTCTTTAACACCGGGTCACCAACAGTGACACCAGCTAGCAGGGGAAAAAGAAAGATTAACGTTCGTCGTTGATTATGCAGAATATCACGCTACACAAGACCCACATGTCTCCTCGTACACTTGAATGGTAGCCTTATCACCGTCGATACGAATCACCTCTCCCACCAATTCGTAGTGTCCGACGCGAACCTGCAACCAGAAATATGAGGACGCCGACCACCTCTACATCCTGACGACCACCAGTTGGTACATACCAATTCATGCATAGCGCACCCAATCATTTGCTCCGCCACAACCACTTTGATGGCTTGCGTCAGTGACTGCTGGAAGGGGATACTGCGCGTAACAGGCTCGTGTGCACTCACCAGGACCTGATACCGAGTAGACATAACCGAAAACGCTCTCCTCTTCGGTATCCCGAATTTTGGGTAGCTTTTTTGCATTCTCTAGTGCTCCAGCCTATGGAGTTGGGAATTTGGTGAGCAGAACGCGGCAGAAGAAGTGCAGGATGGGTGAATTGGTTTGGTTTCTTCACAGCCAATCAATACGATCCCACGTCTTCACATGTTGTCCGCCCAGTCCACAAAGTTGACGTCATAAGAATCTCCTATCCCAGACCACTCATGCTTACCATTTGTTAATAGTACGTGTGCGTAAAACGTGGAAGATGGGCGGGTCGGCTCGCAAACCGCTAGAGCAGCTGGCGATGCTACCATCACTCGAGGGGGGACGCGGTGGCTGGTCACGTGATCACGGGCAATCCACTTTGACATTATCAACTCGAATGAACTTGGCCGGCTTCACTGATGTTGCGCCATGCGCAAAAGTAGGTAATTGGGTTGACGCACACAGCTTCCAGGCTGATATTTCAAGGCCTTTGAAGGACATCGCCGTGGCCGTCGAAATTCCGACGTTCCGCCGCCGATGACATGCATATGATCACGTGCCGGATCGGGAGGCTTAGTAAGGACGCGTGAGGGTTGGAAGGCCGACCCCAGCGTTGGTTCAGCGCCTTCCCGCAACAAGCGTTGAAAGCGAACACTTTAAACAACAGCTCATGTCAACGGAAGTCTTTTCCATCTCAGGACGTACGTAGTCAGTAAGGGGGTCCTTAGCACGATAGTTGGATTCTAGATATTACGGAGTGTGCTATCGGAATTGTCTTCAAAATGGCGGACTACTTTGATATTGCTCAGAGTCTTTTGCTGAACGACCGCTGGAAGCTATGGCTGTCTCCGGAGGAAGGACTAGTATTCATCAACGCAGCTAAGGGCCAGGAAAAATGGACCCAGTTTATGAAAGGACCCCAAGTGTCTGCAGACGGTGCAAAAGGTTCGTCCAGTTGGTCTTGACAATTCAAAACCTGTGTCTTGCTTTTTCAATAATACATATATTGTTGCAGAGGACCCGGTACATTCGCAAGGCGGAAGCTGTTCTGGCGGCGGTTCCGTTTCTTCTTCCACCATTGCAAACTTCCGTATCCGTGAGATGATTTTTGAGCAATTGATACCGGAACTATATCCAGATCGGAAGGATTTCACCACGGCACTCGTCGAGAGGGACTCCATCAACGACATCCTACTAGCTAATGCTTTGAAATCTCTCTCAAATGGCAATGGCGTTCGAAAGCAGACGGATGTCGACGACGAATATGATGAGAATTCTGGTACTGTGTTCTTAAATCGTACCTTTTGGAACTGCCCATGTCTGATGCTCTTGCCGCGTCGCAGATGTGGGGTCTGATGGTGATCAACAGCGACAAAAGATGCCTGCATTTGGCACTCTGACCGAAGGAGTGGATGTGAAAATGGATATCCCTATCGACGATGTGTACTATAGCTATGATTACGATGTGGAAGCTATGGATTACATGACATCGCTCAATGTAGGGAATACTTGATACGAGATTATGTGCTTGAGATATAACTCACGTTCCATCGACAGGAGCGCGTTTCTCGGGAAGAACTAGAATTGTTTGACCACGAAAATGACAAGACAGAGGCTGTAAGTATTAATCTTTCGAAGGAGGCATCTTGCGAAAAAGGAACTTACGTCTCTATCATGTCAACAGGACGAAATGACCAAAGAGGTTCATTCCAGCTTAAAGGTAAAGTGTATGTCGAGCCCACAAATCTTACGCGGGCACTAATATAGTGCGCCCATTTACATAGTACCTGTTTATGGTTGTGAATAAGCAAGCCGAACCGGAACGCCTTCAAAATATAAAGACATTGTTAGATGAAGTTAGACCGAGCAGATCAAAATGGGTGCGTGTGAGCCGGCGTCACATCAGCAGTTGATTATGCTTTTGCCAGGATCTGATGAAAGATACAGCATAGTGAGAATATCGGACAAGAGGACCTTTATGAGGCATTAGAGAAGGTTTTGAATGATTTGAAGAATTATACGGTACGTCGAGGCTTCCTTGGTCGCCACTTTCTTTTCTCTGACTCGCAACAGGAGCGCTAAGTATTTGACATTGCAGGCGCATTCATTTCCATTTTTGAAACCGGTTGCGAAACGTGAAGCTCCTGACTATTATGACGGTTCGTTGAATCTGCAGAGAATGCCTGACATCCCTTATCTATCAAACCTCAACCTCTTGCTCTACAGTTATCAAACACCCGATGGACCTCGGAACGGTAAAGTGCCTTACAGTAAGAAGTTCTCTTCCAACCTACAGATTACCAATTCCATTCGACAGATGACAACAAAGTTGAATAATCACCAATATCAGAGCAAAGCACAATTCTCAGAGGATCTATACCTAATATGGTCAAACTGTATGTTGTACAACACGATACCACCAGTAAGTAGTAATGCGATGGAAACTCGTTTTTTCTCATTGTAACTTCAAATTGTCTAAAGGATAATATATATCGACGCCATGCGACTGCTATGCGACGGAAAACAACTGACCTTCTAAAAAAAGTTCCTGATATCACGATCATCAAATCCCGAGCTGATGAAGAAGACTCGGATGATGAAGAAGGTGGGTTCTCAAACTGGTGCACCGGCCACTTTTCGCGATTGTTTCCAAGCCATTGACCCAGTCCAAATGTAGAAACCCCCAATGGAGTTGCAAATGGTACCTCAAACGAAAATGGAATCTCGGTAACCACCGAGCACGATCGCCCTGCACACATGGATGAAAAGCGATCGGTAAGTACCTGGGACTCTTAATCCGTTTTTAAATGCTTACGGTTATCTTTCTATTCAGGCGTCTGTATTGTCTGAGATTCCTGAGTACGCTGGGTCGCCCCCAGTGGAGGAGCATGAGGCGGCACTTGCCAATGACAGTGCACACTTTCCAGATACCATGACCCCCGCACCGGCGGATGAGACGACTGAGGAGGCCACTGATGAAGGCAATATTCAAGAGAGACGGTGGAAAGATGTTACCATGCAGTACCGTTACGAACTTTGCGTAAGCTCCTGCATGTTTGCTGAGAGGTGATCCACACGGTATTGAATATAGCAAAATTTCAATCATCAGAGCAAGCGCAGAGCCCAGTTGAAAAGACCCTTCCCTGAGCGTCAAGCGATAGTACCCACGAGGGAAAGCTTGGGAGCATCGGTGGATGACGAGAGGGAATACGTTCGTCGTAACAAGCGACGAAAACTCGCGTATTCTAAATTCAAGGACCCTCGCAAACGAAGAGACTCTGCCATGAACCTTTCAGAGGATGAGGAGCTTGAAATCGCTCTGGAGGAAAGCTTCCTTCCGGAGATAAAGTACACATCTGGCTGTGTGCCTTCCTTACCCCATCCACCTTTGAAAATTGGCAACCGCGAAGTCGACCCGTCACAGGTCTTTGAAGACCCGAGGTATGGCCCTGCTTAACCATTTACTTCTACATTACGGAGTACTAATGCTGCGTACAGTGAGCTGTTGCGCACGCAGCCGTCCCTATCAGACTTCCCTGAAATCCGACCAAAGCGAAAAGGAATACTGAATTGTCAGATTGATCGAAATATAAAGGACCTTCAAAAAGTGAAGGAAATCCATGCGAAGATCCTGGCTCGTGAGGTAGGACATTTTCTTTTTGGAACTGGCATATATACGTGGTAGGTGCTGATATCTCTCGACTCTTTCCAATAGTCGGGAGTGACAGACGAGACGTCTTGGAGGTCGCTTGTCAAACCGTATCAGCCTTGCTGCAGCGAAACATCACTACCACCGTTCACCCTGAATAGCGCCGCAGCCGCCGATGTGGCAAAGCAGAGCGTAGCAAAATTGCTGATGCATTCTGGCTTCGATGGTTGGTTTATTCCTCTCGTGGGACCATATCTTGCGAATAGCTAACAAATGTGCACTCCCTAGTTGCGTCCGAGTCCGCTTTGTGCACCCTAACCGATACCTTCCTTGATTATTTCCACAACCTCGGTAAAACACTGCGCCTTTATATGGATAAATTCTCTAGAACCATGTCCCCTGAGGTGAGCTTTGGCGCAAAGGTTTCATTCTGCTGGATATCTAATATTGGATACGAAGGACCTCTTACTCCATGCACTGCAAGAGAATGGCGTTGAGAATGTGAATCAACTCGATACGTATATTCGTCATGACATTGAAAGATATGGGGATAAGTTGTATGATCTTCGCAGGAAGATGTCTTATGCATACAAGGATATGGTTAAGGTTGGCGTTAATCCTCAATGCTGCCATCAAGCTGCACTTCGATGTCTAATCATTGCGTGTCCAGCGAGCGGACGGTGAACTCGAGGAAGACGATATTGATGTGGAGGAGGCGGCCGATGATTTCATGAGGTGAGGATGATAATAAAGAGAGAAAATAGCATAGATGTCGTATCCTAATGGATGTTACCACAGTGGCAACTTCTTTGGCGATTTGGACATGCTCAGCTTGCGGGAGCTCGGCATCGACGGGATCACCAGCGTGAGTAAACAGTAGTGCAAGCTTCGTATATACTGAAGACACTGAAACCATTCCGCATGGTAGATTCCACGAGAACTTTGGAGCAAAAAAGCAGACCGACCTATTAGAGCACGAGTTCGACGGCAAGCGCCACAGAGGGAGGAAGAAAATGGTATGATCCGTGGAGGCTTCCATCCAAGATAATCATATAACGTTCCTTGCTTGCCGGACAGCCCCAATTGAAGAGGCAGTTGGCAAGCCATCTACGGTACCTTGGAGACCCGTTGACGTCCACAAAGTCATTGGCTTGCTACGACCTTTCTACGATAGAAAGAGAGCAGCTGGTGACATGATAGAGGTACGTGTTATTGTTGAAAACTATTTCCTGAAGCAGAAGGGATAATGACAATCAATCCATAGGACGAGTTTAAAGAACAAGCCGGGCCCACTAGGGCTAAGATCCACCTCAGTCAAGCCAAAGTCGGCCGGAAGCGAAGTGCAGGAGGCGGGAATGGAGATGAACCTCCCAAAAAGAAGAAGAAGGGTCCTGACCCAGCCCTTAAAGCCCAACGGGAAGCCGAAAAGCAACGCAAGGCGCAGGAGAAAGCCAACCGCTTGAAGCTCAAGGAGGAGCAAATTAAAGCGAAGAAAGGGAAGGTAATGCAGCCCTTTCAATACTATTGATTCACCCAAGTCAATCATGACTGATGTTGTAGTCAAAAATAAGGGAAAGAAAGCTGGTCAAATAACAGCGTGAGATTATTGCTTGTGTTAAGTTTGGAGAGAGGCTGAAGCAGATAGACATGAGAAGTGGCCGAATGAGAAGCCCGCAGGGAACGATTTGCACTTGCTTGGTTTTTTATTTTTGATTTGTGGGAATCTAATGTTGATGTGATGGACAAGAGTAATTTAATATGTTTATCTTGATTTTCTTTTGCGAAAATGACGGTGGTGAATCGCAAAAGGTGCCCATAAAGCATGAGCCTGCCCTACAAATGTCCCATTCAGCGAGGCAACCTAATTTAACGACCATCGACAATGCAAGAATTTCCATCCAGCAGCCAAAGGAATCATTGCAAGTCAAACTGCGGATGTCCGATGGAATTACGTCAGCACTCTAGCGTTACTAAGCCTCGGTCAAGTGGCGCGGCACTCTAAACACCCACAACTATAAAAGGAGGAGTTGTCCCCACTCGCCATCAGTCTCCAAGTTTTGGCAGGACTGCGAGAGGTTGCTGAATAGAGGCGTTAGCGAATTTCCCTTGACATCCGCGCGGAATACAACAACACTCGATTCTCTCTCTCTCCTGTTCTCGCTATCCCTCCAATCCGTTGAATCCGCGTTGTGTCCACACAGGGTGCTTTGCCTCAAATCCCACTGAGATCCATAATGTCCCACTCCGTAGCCGCTGACCAGATTATGACCGATGCCCATGTGAAGCCTCCATCCGCATCTGGGATTGTCCCTACACTGCAGTGAGTGTCCCATATCCTCGCCCTAAAGAGGTTGCTGGCAGCAGGAGGGTCCCGATTGCAGAGGGAAAAATATGCTTGTTTATAGTTTTCTTAGCTGTTGGTCTTGCTCGTGCCCCGTGTGGCTTTTTTCTTGTCTCTCATACAGCATCACTCACCTCTTTTGACATTTTGTTATGCTTTTTTCAATGAAGAAATATTGTGGCAACGGTCAACCTAGACTGTCGGTTGGACCTCAAAACCATCGCCCTTCATGCTCGTAACGCCGAATACAACCCAAAGCGTTTTGCTGCCGTGATCATGCGTATACGTGAACCTAAAACCACAGCCCTAATCTTCGCTTCGGGGAAAATGGTCGTTACTGGCGCAAAGAGCGAGGAAATGTCAAAATTGGCGGCTCGCAAATACGCTCGTATCATTCAGAAGCTCGGTTTCCAAGCAAAATTCACTGATTTCAAAATACAAAATATTGTTGGATCCTGTGACGTCAAATTCCCCATCCGTCTTGAAGGACTGGCTTTGAACCACGGTTCTTTCTGTAGTGTAAGTATTCTCAATCGCAATATTCATCAGTGTAGGTCCTCTTTTTGGTTTTTGAAGCTAAACATGGGGACGGTTCGATCGCTAGTATGAGCCTGAGCTTTTTCCTGGACTTATCTACCGAATGTTGCGACCGAAGATTGTACTGCTTATTTTCGTCTCAGGCAAGATTGTACTAACTGGCGCAAAGGTAAGGTTTTGGTATGGGTGGTCAACATGCTCAATTTACGGCTAACGTTCATGATAGGTCCGCGATGAAATATACGCGGCATTTGAAAACATATTCCCTGTGTTAACTGGTATGTATATATTGGAGGTGATTAAACACCTCCTCTCCGACACTAGATTGGTATCCTTCGCCTTGCAGAATTCCGTAAACCGTAAAATCAACATCCTCCCCTCACTACATGAGACATTACAAACTCAGTGGACACCGATCGTACCATCCAATATAGAGGGGGATCGCCGCAGTGAACAGACTTTAAATCCGTTGAAATGGCCTGTTTCCGGTACAGTGCACGTATTCCCTCCGTTTTGCCAACCCGAAACACTTGTCGGAGGATGGCAGTGTACAAAGTTCTACCTTCTTGGCGTGTCAAGCTATTCAATAAAATATAATTTGGCAATATATGCCGTGGCGTCTAAAAGAGCGCGTATTTGATGCTTTTTATTACCACACTGTGTACACTCCAAGCTGGGATATTTAGTCCATCACAAATATCTGCTTTCCACCGCTGAACCCACTCGTGGCCTTGTGGATACTCGCGAGGGCTGCATCCTGCATGTTCGGTGCATCGCGCAGGGAGGTTTTATCATGCCAAGGTTCCCGCAGTTTACCCGCTTGTGCCAACTGGAACAGTTCGTCGAGCATGGCCGCTCGCTCCGCTTTGGAATGCGTCTCATACCATCTGGTCATCCAGAACCCTTGGCTCGTCAAATTTTTGAAGATAAACAGTGAAGTAGGTAGTATGAGCGGCTCCTTGGACATTCCACCGTATGTTACCAAATGACCATCATGCCTGCATTGCGTTTTTATGAGCCTTGATAGCAGTTATAGATTTGTTCACCGACATACCCTAGCAAACGAGCAATATTTGTAGCACTCTTGCCGCCGACGCAATTGAGCGCCAACCGCGACGATGGCCCCAAATTTTTAACCTTCGCGGCAATCTCTGGCTTTCGCGCATCCTCTTCCGATATGACCATATCCGCTCCAATGTCTTGCAAGTTTTCTGCGATCTCATCAAAATTGGGTCTGATCTTACTTAAGTACGAGTTCCTTGCTCGAATGGGTCGGCAGGCACGAGTTTCGAACTAACCTATTTCGGATAACGTTCACAGTCTTGATATTCCAGGCCTTTGCAAGTTGAATAACGGACTGGCCAACACCGGAATTACCACCGTTTTGTATCACAACGTCACCTTTTCGCCACGTAATCACAATGTTAGCAAAAGGCAAATCAAGCCACGTTTATCAAAGTTTGTGTCTTTACCAGGCTTCAGCGAGGCGAAATCGCGCAGCATACGGTACGCTGACAAAAGCACGAGCGCATTAGCAAGCGCCCCGGTGCATTAGAGGCGCAGAGAACTTGACGATACCTGTACAAGGATTGACACTGATCGTTGCTGCTATCAGTGGCGAGATCCCGTGCTTATTGAGCTTCAAAAGCTCATCCGGTTTGCAGCTAGCGTGTGTTCGCCAAGTACCTAATGTAGCACAACGAATATCAGCGATAACTGAAGATCTAATATAGATCGGCGAATCGGCGAACTTACGCACCGAATCCGCTTGCTGGTGGTATCACCCAGTCACCGACTTTCAAGTCAGTAACGTCATCTCCAGCGGCGATGACCTCCGCTAACCCTTCATTGCCTCCAACGGCTCCAAGCCCGTCTCTGAACTGAGGCTTCACCGGATATGTTCCTGATATTTCCAAGCAGGGTAAGCTATCCAGAAGTAACTAGGCGGCAGTTTGAGGCTTTCCTACCCTGGATCTGGTTGATATCCGCGGGGTTGATAGGCGCCGCAATAAAGCGAATATGGACGGTGGACCTTGTCAGTGGCGGAAGTGGGACCTTTGCAATGCTGGACGCATGATATAAATTCATAAATCGTTTGTGATATTGTCAAATTCGTAGAGTGCACTGCTTGCCCATACTTTAAAACCTTCTCTGGCGGTCCATATTGTGAATATGTCAAGGCTATGGCGGGCGAGCGAGCGAATGTAGAGTTTTGTCGCAAATAGCCCACACACACAGGACTTCTTACAACCTTTAAGGATCTCCTATGGAAGCATGCTATCCGCGTGGTGGCTGTTGGTATGGGAGATGAGCAACGCATCTTGCTCAAAGCAGGTTGCAAACAGGTGGGAAGATCCATCCAACACCGCGCGATGACTCAATCGCTTGCTGTGCCATCCGCGCATGTGGGTACCATGGCAACGCAAGATCGGCAACGCAGCAATTGCACCTTCAGAGTTTGGGAAGCAAACAGAAAGCACAAAAGGCAAACCATGTTTGGTGCATTCCGATCTACCATTGCGACTCTGGGCGGTCTTGTTTGGTACGTTAAAAAAGAGTAAGGTGCGAGTGAGCGAGATGAAACTCAAGTTGATTCCTAGGAAGCGACGTTTCCGCCTAACAGATACCCAAAAATATCGCCACAGAAAGAGGCTAAGGGCAGTAGACGAAGTTGTTGATACGCTGGTAGAGAGTGGAGTAAAGCTGAGGGCTCTGGTGAGTGAATTCATGAGTTTGTTCGTTTGGATGGTGCAAAGTCGTAAGTGGTTTCTAAATTGCGATTGGTGCACCAGGAATTGGCACGAAGGGCGCCAAAGGAGAGCGAAATGAGTCCCTTGGAAAAGTATTGGGTAGCCTCCAAACGGTATCGAAATGGAATCAAGCCTATACACTGGGTGCCTCACTGGACAAAAGTTCCACATGGCAGAAGATGGACTCCAAGTGTTGTTCACCACCGTCGAGGACCTCTTGGCAAATAGGCTGACCTGGACAGAGTACGATTCTTAGGCATAGTAGATGGGGGAGGGGTTTGCATAATACATTATCGGGGCGGATAAAATGCGTATGACTGGGATATCGGGCATGATAAAAGGTGGTTTTCGCCAGCAACGCTGTGTACATAGTCAATCGATAGTAAAGTCTGAAGCAAAAGATGCGACGGTTGCTGCATTCATCCTTACGACACGACAGTTGGAGGGAGGGCAAGGCCAACCGTTCCTGTCATGCATGGGTTGCAACCATAATGTCCCATTTCCATGGAATTCGCCTGCTTGTTTACATACTAGGCTGGAATGACAGCTGGAATGACATAATGAAATGCTGTTGAAATGTCGTTCATCGATCAGACTGCAAATGGCAGATGTACTGAACATTGTTCTTTTCTTCCTAAATCATGAGAAACGGGAGCGGACCGCGCGAACGCAAATCCCCCCACAAACAAAAATTATCTACCTCCTCTGAACCCAAAGGATCAGGGAATCTGGAGCTCTCGAAGCGAGCGTGCAATGTCGAGAACCCCAGACAGGCGCCGCCTTCCTGGTCACAGCGAACCCCGTAGCAGGTAAGTATGCAGAAGAGCGGGGGGTGCTGGGGACGTCTCCTTTTTATAGACAGCAGCAGCGACTGCGCAATGCGCCCACGAGGCGTGGAAAAGCAAAATACGGCGTCGGCGGCAACTAGGCGGCTGGGTCTAGACTTTGGCGCGCCTTGGTATTCCACCGCACTTGACAACGCGGTTGCTAGGGTGGATAAGAACCTCAACCCTGATCGGGGTATTTCTATGCGGTAAAGGGAGGAGATGGTCGTGACCTACAAGGTAGAGCTGAATCTATTATCCACTACAATGTAGCGCAAAAACAACGGTAACATGTCTGCATTATCGACGCTTGGCTGCAGGATCTGAGGGTTCATCCCATTTGCTCCTCTTGCGTCCTATCGCAATTCGAGCGTTTACAAAATGCACCTCAGCGTACATCATTGCACCGAACAAACTCACCTGAGGCTGGTGCGGGTTGAACGGACGCGCCTCCAACTGTGCCTTTGTTTAAGTTTGATACAAACTGTATCGCTCGCTGTTGGGCTTTCTGCACAGCAGCAGCGAGCTGGGGATTCAGGTTGCTGGCAACCGTCGGCGGTGGTGGTCTTTCGGTAGCCTGTCTGTGCGCTGGGCACAAGGTGTTCCTTTGTAAGGTTACTGCTATTTCATTGCTCGTAGGGCTCGTATCATACCAATGCGATCGAAAAATGCGTCTTCAGGGAATCCGTGTGGATCGTATATCTCTTTTGGATAATTGGACCCAGTTTCATCCAACCCAAGGTACTCGATGAGCTTACTCATGATTGACGGATTGCGGAATGCGTGAGTTTGTTCGAGCCGTGCATTAAAGTGCATGCCCGAGCCTTTCAAATCCAACCATTTCGCGATCTTCGCCTGAAGATCGTGTAATTACTTAGTACTGCAAATTATTACGGAATGCCAGAACTACTGTTCCAACCTGGGTTGCCTGATCAGCTTCACCATCCGGCTCTGGGGGAATGCCAGAGTTTTCTTCGCCTTCGATTGGTGGGGGTTTCAAAAGTTCGCGTAATTTTGCTTCGGCCTCTGCTATTGCAATGTCATCCATGGCTTCAGTTATGTCATGACGTAAACCAGTGGCTAATCGTTCTCCTGATACACGAGGTGTCGTAGATGTCGGGGAGTGTGGGGAATTTGAGGGTAGATATGGTGATTGAAATCTGGAGCCCGATCTCGAGGGAGAGACCGACGGGCTGACGCCTGCCGATGCCGTTCCCGATGGTGGTCGACGTCGTATCAAACTACTTAATGGCTGTGGTGTTGTTGGAAGGTTTTGGTTTGCTTTGTTGATATACCACCATTCAATGTCAGTTGAAATGCTAAGCGAAAAGAGGCAGGTGTGGTTATTGTCCAAGAAGCGTTCTGGAGCATAATTGCCAGCAACTTACCAAAGTTAACCTTTGTGGATTTAGACATACCTGTGGTTATGGGCTGCAGTCCACATGTTTGATAAGATTATATTGTGTATGGAGCAAGTCATGAACGTGTCGAGGGCGTACCTGTCCAGCTGATGATCGGTGGGATGATTGGGTTGGTTTGGTGGAGGGAGAAGAATCTACCGGAATACATCATACAGTTGAGAACTACTATCGATCAAGAGCGCCCTTTTCCCAGCTCACCCGTCGCTGTAGCGTTTAACAGGGCCACTTGTGAGCGATTTCGAACGGGACTTCCTGCTTCGCTTTTGTCTTCATCGTCACTTTCTCCATACACGAGTCCCAGGAGATTACTCATTTCAGTAGTTCTTTGGAACCAGAAGAGACGCAAAGGAACTGTTGCTGAGCGCTACGTGCGCGAAGGGCCAGTCTGTTAAAGTGTCGCCAGTTGTGATGCCAGACAAGTTGGATTACGACGAGAGGTCGATCGTTGATTCCATGTATGACTGTGCCAATGCAGTGGCGCAGTTATCTGACAAGGGTAACTGCTGGGAAGGCAACACACCGACTGTTGCTGTTGGAAAAATGGCTGCTGTTGCTCATGTGGGACGTCAACTCGCTCTGCGATGGGTTGGGACTCGCCCCACATGGCTGGGTTATGCCAACTCGCACGCACTGCAAGCACTGAACTTTATTACGCCGCGAGTCACAGCCAGTGCAGTATGTGCCAGCCCTCTTCCATCCACCCGGTTGTCCCACACCTCAACTGCCTCGGCAGCACCTCACCCTTGCGTCGTCGTCGGAAGCGGACCAGCGGGGCACACAGCAGCGATTTATCTTGCCCGCGCAAACTTGGAGCCTGTCTTGTACGAAGGTTACATGGCTGGAGGCATCGCTCCAGGCGGTCAGCTAACGACTACAACAGACGTTGAGAACTACCCTGGATTCCCAGAAGGAATCTCTGGGACAGATCTAATGGATCGCTTTCGGCAGCAGAGTGCGCGATTTGGTACGAAAATTCACACAGAGACGATATCCAAAGTGGACTTGTCGAGTAGGCCGTTCAAATTGTGGGTGGAGAATAAGGAAGATCAGGAACCGATCCTGGCGCGGAGTGTCATAATCGCGACGGGAGCGACCGCGAAGAGGGTAAGAATGTCTGTCTGAAACCGCTAGCGAGACGTGGTTGCTAATTTTTCAGTTCCTTTCTTCAGATGCGCATTCCAGGTGAAGAGAAGTACTGGCAGGCGGGAATATCCGCATGCGCTGTTTGCGATGGTGCCGTTCCAATATTTAGACGTAAACCACTTGCTGTAGTTGGTGGTGGAGACTCAGCTGCCGAGGAGGCAACATTTCTCACAAAGTACGCCAGCAAGGTATACGTTTTAGTCCGAAGGGACAAACTACGAGCCTCTAAAACTATGGCAGACCGTCTGTTACGTAACCCAAAGATCGAAGTTCTATGGAACACGGTGCCGATTGAGGCAAAAGGAGATGGGACGCTGCTGAAAAGCTTGATTTTGAAGGACACCAAAACTTCAGAGACACGGGAATTGCCTGTGAATGGCCTCTTTTACGCTATTGGGCATACTCCCAACACCGGTATTGTGGCAACAGGAGGTGGACCAGATGGTAAAAGTCACCAACTTAAACTTGATCGGGATGGTTACATCATCACGAAGCCCGGTACATCGTTGACCAGCCGTGAGGGAGTGTTTGCAGCTGGTGATGTCCAGGACAGACGCTACCGTCAGGCGGTCACCGCGGCAGGCTCTGGCTGCATGGCGGCGCTAGATTGCGAGCGGTGGTTAGAAGAGGAACAGTAGACTTCCTCGGAAGGGATGATTGCATTTGTATATTAAACATCACATATAGAATGCGTGCTGGCATTCAAGAGCTCTTGACAAATGGATCCGAACTGGGAGGATCCAACGGTCGTCAGTAAACCTTCGGTTACATTTAAGTTGGTACCATATGGAATGCGTTAAATAAATATACAATGACCAAAGCACTTAAATAGTTGTCTAAACTTTGACCCAGCCTCTCCTCTTCAACCAATTATCCCATCCTCGCGAACGCATCCTTCGAGCCAACAGCGGCGTCATGAAAGCTGTCAGGCCAAGCCTGATGGGAAGGACCAACTGATTTGCTGCGTGAGCCATCAAGCATGTCAACCCGAACTCTCCACAGATGTCGCCAACCGCCCCACCCAAAAGCGCCGCATCAGTAGCGGGAGCAAACGCGTCCCCAACAGCCAGTGTCGATGTTTGCTGCTGAGTAAGTCCTGCCACAACACAGTCATTGTCGCCCGACCACCAGGACTTTATATTCAAGACCGTTTCTGTCACCAGACTAGCGTCAACACCACATCGAAGGGCCGCAAACCATGAAAAAAACGATATGGCAGACACTGCAGAATACGTAATGACAGCATACGCTCCAAACTCCCGTAAAAGTGCCTTAAACCCCTTGTTTGCGCTCTTTTGTGTCAGCGATGATGAGAGTCCTGTATTCGAGGTCGAGGGTGCGCTGAGTCGTTTGCTGTCGTTGGCAGTAGGCGTTTGGGTAGTAGAGTTTGAGGAAACCGAGTGGGCTCGCCTATGACGGCACACACTTGCTCGAGTCCGACCCAGTGTGGTACGGTACAGGAGAAGCATAGCTGCAGACGTGCTATGAAAACTCGGGAATCTTGAAATATGAAGGGACACAAGGAGGAGGCTGCGTGCAGCGAGCACCTGCAGAAGCTCCTCCAGCAGCGGGGAGGATGCTTGTTTGGAAAATGGTCAAAAAATGCACGGTCCCAAACCTGTGTACGTAACCGATCGACAGCGTCTGTTGCCATGGAAAAATACTCGAGATCTGCAATGGAAGCAGTGTTTGACCAGCATTTCACAAAATTGCAATTTAGCAACGATTTTAAAGTGGAAGCGGGACGCAGTCCGCCCTTCCCTTACGCTGGATGCATGAACGCAACGTGGGCTCGTGGCAAAATGACGAGAAGCCAGTGCCGAGCTGTCTACATGTGTGTTCCGGGACGAAAGCCCTATGGGCAAATTTACACTTTCCCGTCAGGTTATGCCGTTATAACTTTAGAGCAGCTGTGGATGGGTTTTAGTGTGGTGCAAGTCAATCAGCTGCGCATTTGTCAATCTCGGTAGCGATAGCACGTCAGTTCAATTGACTGCAATTCCAGGCTCAAGCCGTTCATGTGCTTGCCAAATGGGACACTAGGTCTCAACGCAAGCAAAAGTCTGAACGCAAGCAGGATGAGATACTCGCTAGTCCCTTTATGCAAACTCGGTTGTTCATTGGGTGGGATCGCTGTCCTTTTAAAGTGCCTTGTTGGGAGGGTGAACGCCATTACAAAAGCATGGCACGTGACGTTGCTTGGACGAGCTCTTCTCTCCTTTGGAAGCTTTTCGCACACTGCCCATTAGACTTTTGAAAATCCCACCACCATTCTCTTCTTGCACTCCTACTCCGACACACACTGCTCACACACAAGACAACTGCGACATCCAGACGTCAAGTTGAGTAAATGACCAAAAATCGAAGTACGACACCCGTATTGAACCGACGACAAAAGAGACCTGCACAGTCCGAGGAACCGCTTCAGAGACGCAAAAGACGATCCAACCGAGTCATGCAAGGTGAGCTAGTTGCACCTGAGACGCCTGTGCTAAGACGTTCGCGACGGCAAACCCCACATCCGGTGAGAGGAGCAGACATTGCTCACACCGACGCTCAAAGCGAGACGATAGCAACATACGTACCCCAAGTTCAGCATAGAAAGCGTGTTCGCAGAGGGTCTTCCGATACTGCTTCATTGTTGGATGGCGAACTTCCAAAGGCTGACAGTTTGCGGGAGGAGGTTACGCCGGGCGGCCTAAAGAGACAACGGACCGATACATGGGGGGAAGATATCGGAGGGGAAGGGAGCGGAGTGGAGTCCGAAGGCTATCACATTACTCTCGCAGACGAAGAGTCCTTTAGCGATGGGGATTCAGGCGTTCTTGACGTGGACGCCCGTGCTCTGAGTGATGTATCAACTTCCCCATCCGCCATTATCGACCTCACTTCCGATAGCACTGTACTCCCAAACGCAACCCGCACAAACACAAGCCGCATGGCACATATTATCGACCTAAGTACTCCAGTTACCAGCCAGATTAGAACCCCTGTACAGAGATCACCCTCTTCTGAGGCTGTATTCGACCTGACTCAGGAGGAAGATGACGATTTGCAAGTCCTACATCACATTCCTGGGGTGCGATTTCCACCTGTACCTCGGGCTTTCACTAGCGAAATGCTAGAACTTTGTGCAGATACACTAGGCAGCCCTGAAACCGGAGGATCCGTTCGGGCATGGATAGAAAGTAAGTACGCTGCTATTATCCCAGTTGCCTTTTGTCATTCGTATTAATGACCGACCGTCCCAGGCGCTTTCAGTCGCATGTTGGGAACTGGATCGCGACCCCCACCAAATGAGAATTTGCATGAAGTTGGGGGACAGAGTCCACTGCAACCGCAGAGCATCCGTTCCATTCGTCCTCGTCTTCCGTCATTTAATGAGCTACAAGACACCCTTCGCACCACGGTAGCCCGTCCTCAGCCTCCACCGCCTCCCCCAGAGCCCGAAAACCCGGCCGCATTGAAATGCGCCATTTGTTTGGGGACTTTCAGCGTGAATACAAACCTGAGTGCAACCATTTGCGGTCATATATACTGCGAGGACTGCATAAAGGACGTGCTCAAGGTCAAAAAGGAGTGTCCAATGTGCAGGCGGCCACTGAAAGGGAAGAACAGTATTCATCGGTTATACATATCGTAGGGGATTTGGAGCTTGGGTTCATTGGATGTGCATTAATGCAAAAAGGATTAACTAACAGAGATTGCACAATCTGGAGGAGAAACGGTTGGTCTCTATTCATCTGACTGGAATAGGCTCATCTTCCGGTTGATTTGAGACCGCTTTCGCCAAGGTTTCATTTATCAATACCGCCAACCTACGCTCCGCTATCAAAGCAAGCTCTTCATTAGTGGTTGGCACATTGAACGAGATGAAGACTTGTATGCCAAGCTTTGTGGCTGTTCCGTGGGAAGCAAGCCTATTAGTGTGCTGGACCTGCTTGCATCCAGGTTTGTTCGGAACTCTACCTAAGCGCCTGGCTATCCGCTCACTAACATCGTCAGCAAACGTTGGGAGAAGTGATGTTGATGTTGCCGTTTTGTCCTTTCAATTATTTCCACACAATGTTATCACTCTATCTTAAATGAGGTAGATCAGGTTGGAGAAAAGCAGCATGACATACAAATCGAGTGGGCATTGCCACTGCTAGTCCGTCCAGTCGCCCGGTTGCGGTTGTAATCCCTTCGTCAACCCCAGATCCAGGAGTTCCAACCCACGCAAAGACGGAAGACTCCATCACGGTAAATTGGAAGCACAAAGTATGGCTATCATGGGTTTCCGTGAGCTGATAGACCTTGAATCCAGGACCGTGTGCTTCTGACTGCAAGAGTGACATGGCTGTCTGGTCTTCTAGAAGAAAGCTCGCAGACGTCCTCCTCCTCCAAAGCAACTCCTGCATCATCACGTGACCACAAAACCGTCAACAGGATCTCAAAGAAACCCTTTTCGCCACTGGCTCCAGATCTGCAATTTTGGGTTGGTGCGAGCAAGACGTTTAATACCATGGACAATCAGCCTCTTGGGGCGGCGATGGAAACCTTACTCTGTGGTGGGACCTCTTACAGACTTCAGCTCAGTAAACATCTGGCGTGATAGCTGGAGGTGCGGCTTCACTTGCAGGCCTAATGTTTGCATCACCTATTTCAAGTTTTAATCCTCTCTTGTATGTTACAGTCCGTGTCATCTCATTCGTACCAAATGTCATCACCACCGGCAGCTCATATTCCTCGCGCCTCTGCCTCTCCTCGCGCATCGGGCAGGAGAGGTCAACGACGGGGCCCTACACCTGGGGACGGAGATGCTAGGAGCACGGGCAGCAGTGAGGATTCTCGTGCGAACTCGCGCAGGCGAAGAGAACCGCGACCAGCCTCTGGTCGAAGGGAAGAGGCGAGAGAGCTCTACAGGCAGCCGTCAGAAGGAACTCAAGTCCGAGCGCCGGTCATCCTTGAGCGACGGCCCGTTCCTCACAAGCCGGAAAGCCCAGTACCCAAGGGACTATTGCTGCGAAATCCACCTGCTGGAATAGCCCCGGCAAAAATGATTGAAGGGAATGTTGACCGAGCATCTAGTGCTACTACGCCTGAACTCTCTGTCCCAACCGCGGGAGTGACCTTGCCTCTACCGCGCGTTCATAAGATTCTTGACCAACATCTCCGCTTCCAGCCAACTGAAACAGTGCACCGTGCTCTATCTGAGCTTCCGGGATGCTTTGTCGTTGGGGCCATAGGTCGGCGGGGTACAGGAAAATCGACCATTCTATCACATTTCTCAACCTCCTTAACAACGTTCCCTTCTGGTCAAACAAGGACCAACGGTATTGATCTACACATCACGCCAGAACGTGTCATATTGCTGGATACTCAAGCACTACTCTTACCTGGCGGCCGGGCACCGCACGATGAAGCACTGCAAACAATGCGACTGGCTAGTTTCATACTCTCCGTCTGTCATGTAGTGCTACTTGTGTCGGACACACATGAGCTTGATGCAGATCTTCTTCATTTCGTAAGAACTATGGAAGCTGTTCGCCACCGCATCATCCCTTTGTCGAAGGAGGAGCAACAAAGCGATGAACATCGACCAGACTTGGTATATGTTTCCACCAAGTGCAAAAGTGATTCATTTTTTGTTGAACCTTATGCGAATATGGCAACAGACTTTTTGTCATGGTTTCGAGGCACGCGTATTGGCGTGCTTGGCGGGAGTGTAAGCATGGGGAAAAGATATGGACAGTATTCTGGGCTGCCCTGCGAAGATGATCGGAAAGGCGGAAAGCCAAAACTGGGCAAGAAAACTTCACCTTCAAGCAATGGGGAGGAACCTGAT
This sequence comes from Spizellomyces sp. 'palustris', assembly GCA_006535965.1. Taxonomy (NCBI): domain Eukaryota; kingdom Fungi; phylum Chytridiomycota; class Chytridiomycetes; order Spizellomycetales; family Spizellomycetaceae; genus Spizellomyces; species Spizellomyces sp. 'palustris'. The sequence goes on along the minus strand of QEAR01000023.1, from coordinate 209,398 downwards.
CCGAGGAGCTCTCCGGTGTCCCCAATGACTGGTATGACATCTCCAAAGCTGTCCGACCCTCGATCGGGGACGCTTGTCCGTGAGCCAAATATCTTTCTTCTTCCCCGCGCACCGGTGGTAAGCAATGCTTCAAGTGACCCAAATCCGTCTCCGGTGGGTAAGCCAGGAGGGCCTCCCATATCGGATCGATTGATCGGATTTGGCATCCCTGCTCGATACGAAGTAATGATGAAGGAGTTAAGAAATCAGGTTTTCGAAACCCCTCGATGCACTTTAACAGAAAAGAATCCGATGGTACGGCGGTGGTATGGGATGTCAGAGCGTGACTGGCTAAAGTTTGCAACCAAAACTTGGGAAACAATTCGGAAATCGGACATGGACAGACACTGGGCGCGAGTTATGAAAAGTCGACCGGAAAGGTATTCCAGTCGATGACCGTTGTATGATAGCTTTAGATAGACCTCTGCGACGGTAATAGTTATTGCTTGCTTTTCAACGTCTTTTTGCTTTTGGCACTGCGTGAACTAGACTTTATCCGCTTAAGCCTACGGAGGGAAACATTTCTTTAGCTAACTGTGCCCCCATATATTGGCAAAGTCATATAATGTCAATGGCACAGCTTATAAAATAATTTGAACCCAACTCCCACCGAAGAAGCAACGGGTAGAGAAGCAGGCGGTGGCTAGCGACAACGCCATCATCCGGCAGATTCCCTACGTGAATCTTGGTGGTATCTGATTCTATCATACGAAGCTGGAAGTTGCTATTGTACATATCTTTTCCTCATTCACTGTGCCTTGCCCGCGAGACTTGCCCACTGAAGAAATAATACCACAATGTCGTCTACCGCTTTCTCTCGCTCTGTTCTATCTCTCGCCACTCGCTCGTCTGGCGCTCGCCAGCTTGCGTCACTGACTGCCCCAGCGGTGGGATCGGCGTCTCAGATGTTGCGGGGAAACCGTCCGTCGGTCCCTGCTGTGCCGGACTTGCAGGCAAAGCGCGGAGGTATGTGGTTCGACAAATGTCGTGTCGAGATTTTAAAGTTTCCGACAGAGATGGAGCAATATTACTGGTGCTTTGTTAACCTTGATTGCTTGCAGCCAAGAAGGTCACTGGCGGCAAAGTAATGCGACCCGAGACATACGGCGTTTCTAGTCGTTGGTTTGTTCCACCAAAAGTGCGTCAGACCGCAGAATACGTCGGTATGTAGTACTACATTTGTACCTGGTAGCGAGCATAAATGAAGAGTTACTAACCTACCATCTACGCAACTTTAAAGAGGTGCCATATTATGAAGGTGAAGACGCTAGTCTTGAAACCTTTACAATCAACTTTGGACCCCAGCACCCAGCTGCACACGGTGTACTTCGTCTGATCTTGGAATTGAAGGGTGAAATTATCGTTCGCGCCGATCCCCATATTGGTTTGTTGCACCGCGGTACTGAGAAACTCATCGAGTACAAGACGTACCTTCAATCGTTACCGTACTTTGATCGATTGGATTATGGTAGATTTTCAAAACCTCAAGTATCTACCGGAATGATCTAACTAATATTATGTTTTTGCAGTATCCATGATGACGAACGAGCAAGCATACTCTCTTGCAGTGGAGAAACTTCTCAACATTGACATTCCTCCTCGTGCAAAGTATATACGTACCATGTTTGCCGAGATTACCCGCATTTTGAACCATATTATGGCCGTTACTACCCACGCCTTGGATGTCGGTGCTTTGACTCCCTTCTTGTGGATGTTTGAGGAGCGCGAAAAATTAATGGAGTTTTACGAGCGGGTGTCAGGAGCGCGTATGCACGCTGCGTACGTGCGCCCTGGAGGTGTGGCGCTCGACATGCCCGTGGGTTTGATGGAAGATATTTTCAAGTGGGCTGAGCAATTCAATGCTCGTATTGATGAGACTGAGGAAGCACTCTCAAATAACCGTGTGTGGAAAAACCGGTTGATTGATGTCGGCAAAGTTACTGCCAAGCAGGCTATTGATTATTCCTTCTCTGGAGTCATGGTACGTGGTTCTGGTATTGCCTGGGATTTGCGTAAAGAACAGCCCTATGATGCCTACGCGGATATGGAGTTTGATATCCCGGTGGGAACCAACGGAGATTGCTACGACCGCTACTTGTGCCGTGTCGAAGAAATGAGGCAGAGTTTGCGCATCGTTGCGCAATGCCTGAACAAGATGCCTCCAGGACCCGTTAAAGTAGAGGATGCAAAGATTGCCCCTCCACCCCGCGCCACCATGAAGGAAAGTATGGAGGCTTTGATTCACCACTTCAAGCTGTACTCGGAGGGATACTCGGTACCTCCTGGTGAAACTTACACTGTTATTGAGGCCCCTAAAGGTATGTGCATAAAACTTTGTGTTCTATGTTCGGAAGAATTCCTTGTGTGACAGTTTTAAATTAGGCGAGTTTGGTGTATATCTTGTTTCTGACGGTTCTAGTCGTCCATACCGGTGCAAGATACGTGCACCCGGTTTCCCCCATCTGGCTGGAGTAGATTTCATTGGACGAGGGCACTACCTTGCGGACGCCGTCACTATCATTGGAACTTTGGATGTCGTGTTCGGTATGTCATGTAATGCGCTTTGTAGAGACAGGTTGAAGTCATCTAATGTGAACGGCCTCTTGTCCCACAAACAGGTGAGATCGATCGGTAAAACAAGTACCTTGGAGCTGCAATGTGGTCTCAAAATCACAGACTGGAATATGCTGGGGTGGGATGGCGCTAGGATATCACGGATGGGAGGTAGAGGGGTGTACTGTTAATGACATGAATACGAGATACATGACGTTGCATGAGTGTTTTATAATGAGAACGACCTCCTTAGTTTATAACTGTGATGCCGTGACTCACGCGGGAGGTCGAGTAGCTCTAGATCCTCCCTTGAACAGAACAACCATGTTCCATCCGCTGGCGACCGCACTGGTGTCGGGACTGATATCATACCTATGCCTGTGGCGTTTCCCGTCAAGTGCGCTACTCGATAATCCAGCGAACGCATTACCCACAGCCATTACCTCGCTGTTTCTCTGCCAGATCGTTCTCGCGGTAGTTGGAGTGTGGGACAGCGGCACGGATCTAAAACCCGAAGGAAAGCAAAAGAACCGAAAACCGCAGGTTATAGAACCACGATGGCCTTGGATTTCATCTGTGATGTATGGGATCTGGTGGACTGTGTTCGGAACAATTATGTTCTGGCTGATCGCCGTTCTGTTTGGTGCTCCAGTTTTTGAGTAAGTTGGAATCAGCAATTTCCAGTACCTCGTTAAGGGCTAGCCGACTGAAGCTTGGTCGGGTCAGGCTTGTGGAGAAAACTTGGCTTGCAGCTGCCTATCTATCAGTATTGGCTGTCTTCCCGGCTGGAGCCGCCCTAAAATCGAACACCTCGGCATGGATAAGACTTATTTCCTCAACTGGCCGGTATGGTACTTAATGAAAAGACCTTTCACCTCCTTCAACGAGATTTGAGTCTTACATGGTCCTAAGCCTTGAAACCGTAGCTGAAAGGATGGTGTATTATCCATTGGTGATGTCCGTCGTTGGCGCATGGTTTGGAGGATTTGTGATACCCCTGGACTGGCAAAGGGACTGGCAGGTGAGTTACCGTTATGCCCGTCTCAAAGTCGAGCAAGCTAACACATCGGACAGAAATGGCCAGTCCCAATTGTTTGCGGGGCCTTTTTTGGAAACTTCACTGGGCTCTCTATGTCCGTCATCTTCAATCAGCTCGCCAGCTGACTTGGAAAGTAACAACGTGAACATGATATACGAACTGGTATGTGACATGAGAAAACAAAGCTATTTCGTAACCAACAGTTCTTTTTATCGACCAGAGTATTGGTGATGCGTTCAACATATGTACACTCTAGTCGGTTTTGCATTCCAGCGATTGTCCCGCCTGCGAGGACACAAACGCAATGCATGTGTTAAAACCTTCCAGGACAGCAGGAACGACATTGGCGTTTTGATATGACAGAAAGTATTCCCAGTGGCCTAGTTCCCGTTCTGATGGGGGCACGATAGTCCTTTAAATACGCAAACTATTATAATATAAAGATACATTTCTTATGTCGATGTGCGGCAACATCAGTCAGTGAACTTCTTCAGCTGCTCTTGACTGGCGCTTCGTTTCAGAAGGCTTGCGGTGCTGCTGCTCCTACTCAGCGGCCCGGGAGTGGATAATTCGAGATTCGGTGGAGGCGTCTTTGAGATATTACGACTCGGTATGGACGGGCTTCCGTGTAAGCCACCATTTAGGCTGCTGGTGCTGTGCGCCTTAGGTAGGGGTGACATGCCTCGCTTTACAAATTCGTTTCGAAGGTTATCTATACGTCTCCCCACTCTGCTACCCCTTTCGCTCCCCGTAAGATGACTCGTATCTGAATCATTGTCGCTGTCACTTTCTGAGTCGTCGCTATTATTGACGTTAACTGCGACTTGCGGTGATAGTTCACCCTCGCCCACACGCACACTTCTAACCGCCAGCAGCTCGAGGGAAACAGAGCGTTTAAACCCGGAACTGCTGGGCTGCTTTAGGGTGCGGGTGTCAGTCCCAGGATATGGACTTTCTATATCAATCGGTGATTTGGGGTACTTGAAGGACTCCTTTCCGGATGGGCTTTCGAGGTCACCCTGGCTATCGTAGGACGTATTTATCGTCAGCTGCCTCCATGCCCGATCCTCTTTAGCATATACCCTCTTGTAAAAGACATAGCCGGCAGCCATGAGAATTATCGCTGAGGTTACTAGCAGTGCTCCTACTATGACCGTTCGCTTCTGGCGCCGTGCTGCTGCTACGGTGTGGGAGCACGTTCGCCCATTGGCTTGTATTTGATCGGGATCAATTAGAACGTCTTCCTCTCCACATGTTCCATGTATGGTGAGTGACCAGTCTAGCAAATCGCCGGTTGAAAAGGGGGCCCCAGTGTACGGATCTATCTCACCCATTCGAACGTCCTCAATCAACAGTTTCCAGGTGCCTAACGCTTTTTCTCCCCAGGAATGTACCGTCATAAAAGTCCATGGATTGTATCCCTGATCGGAATCGTCTTTGAAGCGAGGTGCAGCCAGGATGCTCTCGGTGAGCTGCGGGCTCACCAGCTTGATTGTCAGAAACTTTCTGTCAGGATGCCTGATGCGAACGGTCACTTGCACATGCTCTATGGCTGCAAGCCCTGAAGCGTCCTGCGCGAGCACATCAATCGTATCCGTCTCTTGAGTCCCGGCAAGGAGTCGTATGTGCTTGTAGCTGTGTTTGGTAAGTGTTATTGCCGGAGATGGAAGAAGCGTATGCTTTTCGGCGGCCTCCACCAGCAGAGTCGCATCCATTACTCCAAAGCCATATTTATGACTGACATGACGCCCTGCTCCGTTAGTGTGCCAGTCAGCATCCGTGGGGTCATTCTTCTTGGCAGTTGTCACAATGAGATGCTGGATATCACGCCAGCCAAGGTCGGGCCTGTGCAATGTCGTTAGCCGTGAAAAGTCTACACAGCGCATGATAGTATTAAAAATACCTCACGCAGAGCATTAGTGCAATCATCCCGGAAGCCAACGGAGCCGCCGCGGATGTTCCAGAATGACTTGCAGTGCATTGTTTCACATCAGTCGTAACCTATTAGCCATGCATAGTGTCAATCAATATACAGTTCCTTTTTGACGTCCTTTCTAAAAAGGCTGCAGGGGGAGCTACTGCCCTTACTTACAATACCAAGCCCATTTCCCCCACTGTATGAAACAGCCAAATGGGCACTGCAAAATTCGCCGTAGAATGGCATTGTTCCCTTATTTGTTACGGCTCCGATGGCAACTGTTTCGATAGCATTTGCGTAGCTATCAAAGTTACAATTGTCACCTTCGAGTCCACCATTCCCGGAAGCAAAAACATAAATGTTGCCGAAGCCTCTTCGGCCCTTGCGGACTCCCGCTGCCAGTGCTGCCTGTGCTAGATATCCTGGTCCATCCAGCGTCATCCCATCGTCATTAGGTCCCCATGAGGATGAATAAATGTCAATGATCTGAAATTGGTGATTCAATGCTTGCGCTTCAACGGCATCGGTGGTTGTGTTTGCGATTAAGCGCTCCCCTGTGACAACCTTTCGATGAACAACTGCTTGAAGAGCGGACTCTCTTTCTTTACGAGGAATACCTTACCTGCTAAAGTTGCTCCGTATGCGACGCCAACTCCACACACATTGTTGGCCGCAGCCGCAATCTCCCCAGCACACCGCGTGCCATGGACGTCTTCTGGTGCCTGGGGAAAAGGAGTATTTGTACGTTCATTGAAATCGTAGCTGACCGCTTCGTTCTGAATAGTACGCAAAACGTTATAAACACAAGTCACTTTGGGGCACCTGAAAACTACAAGACGAACCCAGTTCTCTGACAGGTCTGGGTGCATATATTGTACGCCATCATCAATAACAGATACCGTCACACCACTTCCATTGATGCCCCGAACCCATACCTACAACAGAAGGTGCTGACGTTGAGCGAGACTTTGAGTATATGTGATACTACTCATTAAACCCACCGGCATGACATTAATGTCGTTGTTTTGGTACACTCCGTTTACACCATCATTATACTACTCCAAGTAGGTACAGGTAAGCTCAAATGATCGCAAACATTCCCCGTGCATTATTCAAGATGTCTTACCAAATGCCACTGGTCAGGAAAGCGTGGGTCCTTGAACTTTTGAAAGTCCAGATTTCGTTTGTATCGCTTTTTAGGCGTTTGCATCTCAAACCACTTTACATGCTCTGAATCAATCAGTAATCCATGCACCTCTTCTGGCATTCTCTTCTGTAGCTTTCCCTTCGCACACTGGTCATGTTCGTCTTCCGTTGACGTGCAAATGTCCACCTCAAAAAGGTAATACCCATCCAACAGCCCCACTTGCCCCAGAAATGTAAACTCATGATCTGCGGCATAGGCCTCGGCCTCAGCCAACGTAAATGGCCGGTAAGTCCCGGGATCATGAAGCTGGACTGCCCATTGCTGGCGCACTGGTTTTTTGCTTTGTTCGGCGTCAGCAGGTTGAAGCAGACATATGACAAGTAGAGCAGCAGTGAGCGCAACTATTAGGGTTTTTAGGACTTGAGTAGGCATTTCATGCCTTGGATATCTCTGCAATTCTGCCTGAAAACGTTGGCCCAACCGTCGCTGTCTGATGGGATACCCTCGTCAATGACCAAAACAAAAAGCTGGGCGGAAGACGCTTACCGAAGGATGCACGTGATTGACGCGGGTAGTCACAAACAGCTCAATTGATCGTTTTTGCCCCAACTTTCTTGAGAGGACGGCGAGATGGATGTGGTCACATTGGTTATCATCTATGTAACCCTCTTCGCATGCCTCGTTTTTATTCTCTTGTTTGGAGAAGCGAGTTTTTTTCGGGACGGGTTCATTGGAAGGTTGCACCGGGGGTTAACGGACTCATTTCCAAGCTATTTCCAGTAGGCACCTTTGGCCGAGATTGTGGCTGGTCCTTACTCGATATAGTTTTTAATTTTATCATGGTAGCAAAACCCTGCTGGTGATATGTGGTCAACGTGTAGTTAGAAAGTTGGATTCTGGCTCCAAATATCTCCTCGAGAGCCGTCACCCCTTGTTGCAAGTACGTAAAAAGCCTTGTTTGTTGCCAACGGTCCATAAATTGAATGAGTCGTTAGATATTTTATCTTAGCCTTATTACTGGATGCATATTCATATTCTGGCAAAATGCCTGGCCTGCAATACCAAATAGCTACGTGGGCCAAATTCATGTGTATGTGGAAAGAGTTAAAGAATGTACCCGCCAGATTGACGGCGCTCATATTGTACTATCTTAATAGGTATACGATTCCCTTAATGATTGCTAGCGTTTATGGAAGTTTTATTCTGGCAAGCTGGAGTAACCCGGGCGTCCTCACCAGGGAAAATAATGATCGAGCACTTGATATATGGGAATATGACCACATCATATTTACCCCGAAAGTTTGCCGAACATGTCAGTTCCAAAAGTATGGACATTTCCTATTTGGCTCAGGTACCTTCTCTTCAGCAACCGCTTACTCTTCTTCTACCTTAGACCCGCTAGATCGAAACATTGCTCTATATGTAAAGCATGCATTGCGAAGAGTGAGTGAGTATATCCTACAATGACCAGGTTCCTTCAATCCAGAGCCAGTGCGTAACATTAATCTGGTTTCAATTGCAGCCACCACTGTGCTTGGAGTGAGTTTGAGCAAATAAGCTTGAGCGATGCTCTGATTCTCACGGCAATCCCATTTTAGTCAATAATTGCGTCGGCCACCTCAATTACCGATGGTTCTTGCTATTCCTTTTCACGACCTGCGCGATAGCATTCTATGGATCTTATTTAGTCTTGCAGATTTTCCGTGCGGAAATGGACAAGCGACATATCCACGATCTGTGGGTCATGGATCGCATAACTCAGGAACGTAGCCGGATCACGTTTAAACAAAAGTGGCTTGTAAGCTTCTGTCTCGCAAAGTACTTGATTCTGCCAATTGACATGGTGGCCGGTTGCTTAGTATATGATCCACCATGAAATGATGCTGGCAGCCTTGGGGATATTTGCCGCATTAGGCGGTATCGTCGTTCTTGCGTTCATCGGTTATCAACTTTCCCTCGTCTTTCGCGGAGTGACAAGTGCGTACAGGGACAAATCGTATAGTTTGATTCGCTCCTTACCTTTACCTTGATAGCCAATGAGTCGTTCAAGTGGGATGATTTAGATTATGACATACGTAAAGGGCAACTGCGAATGCCTCGAGAACTTTACGATTTCAACCATGGACGGCGTGAGGAAGACAGAAGCACTACACCCACGAAAGGGAACACAACGGCGACACGGCGGAAAGGGCGAAAGGTCAACGAGAAAAGCCATGATCGGGAACGGGACGACTATGTATCTGTCAAGTCGATTGCACAAATCAGGAACATCTACCATGGCGGCCCATGGGCAAATCTGATGGACATTTTGTTTCCATCTCCCTTGAACATGTAACGAGTGGATATGACAGTATTCTCCTGCCATTCAATGTGCCTGGTGGACACAATTGTTTGTCAATCAGCGTTCTCCATATATTACAGATCCTCTACTGTGGTTCCCCTTGTTGTGCGTGCTGAATATGATACATATTCCATGTTACCCTTGTCCCTTTGGTTGCAGTTGCATGCGACCGTCCTCAAGCTGTTCTATGGGTATTTTTGTTTTTGATCCGTCTGTTCGCTGGACGAGCAGCTCTGATGATGTGAATCCAATGATTTTTACTGAATACTTCGATCCACTATCGCAGAGATAGGCCTTGTCATTTCTTCGAAAAGCGGTGCCTTGGTATCGCAGCATTTCTAGTTCTGAGCGGACTTCGTATGATGGTGATGTGTCGTTCGCTCTTTTCATTGCTTCCGTTATGCTGTCAGACGGAGATGCTGATGTGATAATGTCGGCAGTTGCTTTGCCGTTGTGAACCCCGTGCTTTTTACCGCGTCCCGCAGCTGTCCTAATAATCTTAGAGATATGGTACTGGCGGGTGATTGACACAACAGGATGATATCTTACCTCCACTATGCGATCTAGCATTTTGAATCTGAGTGGAGTAAATATGAGCGATATGCCTCGTGCATCTTGCAGCAGCGATGAGATGAATCAGCGACCTTACCCCTATTGATTCTAGGTCTTCATTTATTTCATTCTTTGAAAGGCCTGATATTGTCGCAGCTGGAAAACCACCGCTGGCAATGATCGCTCTCCATTCGCTCAACTCTGCTTTGAGCGCCTTTCGTCGTTTTACGCACGCTGCCCTGTCAGGAACTAAGGATGACGGGTGCCCTGATGGGAAACCGTGTTACTCCTTCCCGAGCATTCTGGGACCTCCGTGCACTGAAAGTACCTGAATCCGAGGACTCTAGCTTGCGCTTTTCATCGTACATCTTCCATCGCTTATGTTCAATCTCTGCTATCATTTGTCTTCTAAGTTCCCCTCTCTTACACTGCAAAAATCAGGAGGTCATGAGAAAGGGCGTTTGAAGATTAGTGTGCACGGCAACCACGGGACACCCACAATAAAATCGGTTCTCGCTTGCGAAACAGCAGCTTCGAACTGCCTCTGGAAACTTATTCGCTCCAGTCGAAGCCGCGCCTCCGCTGCATTCAATCTATCCACCTTCTTTTGCTCGATGTGTCTCATTTGACTGACTAAGACCGGGTGGGAGCCTGAAGTAATTGATAACACGGGTTATATATTGAACGTGGCAGCAAGTCCATGGCGGAGCTATGCTACCATTTCGTATTGCGGCGTCCTCTCGCTCCAGTTCTGCGATTTTCTCCTGGTACATCCTGCAAATCAAAGGATATCACAATTGTCAGTTGATCGATGTTGGATAGTAGTGAGAAGGTCCAATAGAGGTGTAAGCTCAGTCTTACTTTTCTCGGAATCTTGCAAATTCATGTTCAATATCTGTCAACGTCTTCAGCGCCTCTTTTCGGAAGACCTCCTGTTCATCATCTAAGACAATTGAACAGCATTCAATCGTATCGATACATGCAAAACCAAAAAAATCAAGAAGCGGCGTACCTTCAGGTGCTATTTCCGTAGATCTTGAGTTTCCTGGCTTACTTCGATCCTGCTTAATACGCTTACTGGACTTTGCGGCTGTCTCTAGCTCGACGAGTGACGGTGATGGTGAATGCGGGGATGGTGAGTGGATCGGTATTGTTAGTTGCTGTTCTCTTCGATCCGGGTTGTGCGGTGAGCCTTCTTGCTTCTGAGTTTGAGGAAGTGAGTTGCCAGTCAGGAGATCCTCATCGTTCTCGTCGTCATCCTCGTCGTCGGAGAGCTCTCCGGCCTCTTCCTTCAGTCGGGCCAATTCGGCATCGGAATCTATTGTATCTTGGTTCCCGTCCATTGTCGCCACGAGCTCCGACTCGCTGCCGGTCACGACGTCCGCCATTCTTGTCCCAGGTGGTCTGTCAATGAGCGGGCGTGCACGCCGGAATACCTTCGGCAATGGACCCTACACAGGTAATTCGATACGGTACGCTGCAAGGAGCGTATCAATACTCCCAGTATAAGAAGGCTGCAGGAAATGGGTTTGTACAGCCACACTGGCGGGGCAGAATGCGAGCGAGCGTGACAAATTCTGGTAAGTTTTAGCAACTCCGCACTCCGCGCACAAGTTTGCTCAAGGTATCCGCAGCAGCCCGAAGAGCTTTTCGTTGATATGCTTTGAGAAAACAAGCGGAATGCCGAGAGGAAAAGGGGACGATCTCTTGTAGTTGGTCGCGAGTTTCTTTGAGCTTTTGTTGAGCCCAACTCTTGTGGTTCAAAGGCCTTTCAACGCTGAATCAAACCCGTGACTCAGTGTTAAATGAAGTTGCTCGCCTCTCACCGAGAGATCACCACGGGCAGGAAAGTAGATTCCCTCAAGCCAGACAGCACTTTTTCAGGTCTTTGACACAAAATGCCACTGCCACGGCAACTGCTGCTGCGATCCGTGGCTGGAGGCCGGCAATTGCATCTGAACAGATGGCCCACAAGAGCAGGAATGGCGACACTCACCGAAGGTTTGCGGGTTTTGCAGTTTTACGTACTGGTTCTGCTTTGGCGAGTCTAAAGTGCAAATGTATTCGGTGTAGTGTCGGAAAAGTATCGGCCAGGTCACGTCGTTCACGGTTTTAAAGTTCAAAACGTTCGCAAAGTGCCCGAGTTTGACTTGACCGCCATTCAACTCAAGCACGAAAAGACTGGGGCTGGCTATTTGCATGTTTTTAAGGACGATTCGAATAACGTTTTCAACGTTGGATTTCACACTCCTGTGAATGATAGCACGGGTGTGCCGCATATTCTGGAGCATACAACCCTCTGCGGTAGCAATCGCTTCCCCGTCCGTGACCCATTTTTCAAAATGCTCAACCGTAGTATGGCAACGTTCATGAATGCTTTGACGGGGAACGACTATACCATGTATCCCTTTTCTACCGAGAACCCTGTAGACTTTCGCAACCTCATGGATGTATATATGGATTCTACCTTTGCACCACTGTTGAGAGAGCTAGATTTCAAACAAGAAGGGTGGCGGCTGGAACATGAAGATCCTAAAGATCCTTCCACTCCCATCATATTTAAGGGAGTCGTATACAACGAGATGAAGGGAGTTCTTTCGGACGTAGGAAGCCTATTCGCGATCCGGGCTCAGCAACACTTCTATCCTGGAACAACATACAGTCATGTGAGCGGTGGAGATCCACTGGCTATTACGGATCTAACTCATTCCCAGTTGGTCGGGTTCCATAAAACCCATTATCATCCGAGCAATACACGGTTCTTCACCTACGGCACATTCCCCTTGGAGGCGCATTTGAAAGCGATTGACGACCGGATCGCGCAATTTGCACCTATCCCACCACCTCAGGATCCGGAAATGAAACCGTTTGCAGAGCCCAAACGCATTCGTGTGACCTGCCCTCCCGACCCAATGAGTGAGCCGGACAAACAAACCAAAATGGCAGTAGCCTTTTTGTCGAACAAGGACACAGACGTCTTTGAGTCGTTTGCGATGAGGGTCCTGACATCGCTTCTTATGGACGGTGCCGCGTCTCCTATGTTCAAGGCACTGATAGAACCGAATATTGGATCGGACTACTCTGTAACCACTGGATACAACCAGCATACAAAAATGACGAATGTGTCATTTGGGCTGCAGGGGATCAGGTCCGAGGATGTGGACATGGTCGAGGGGAAAATTATGGATGTCCTTAGAGATGCTGCTCGTACGGGTTTCGATCCAGAAAGGGTGGAGAGCATTATTCATCAGACGGAGCTTGGCCTCAAGCATCGGAATGCGAACTTCGGAATGATGGTGGGACAACAAGTTATGAGCCACTGGGTGCATGGGGGTGATCCATTGGAATTTTTAGAGGTCGGAAAGCACATACAGCAGCTTCGGGCTTCTCTTGCAAAACCCAAATTTTTCGAATCGATGATTGAAAAATACTTTTTAAACAATCAACATCGCATGATATTCATAATGGAACCGGACGAGAGATTCAGCGAGGAACTTGCGGAGACAGAGCGGAAAAAATTGGACGAAATGGTTAATAATTTGAGTCCAACAGAAAAGCAAAAGATCTTCGAAGATGGCGTCAAGTTGACGCAGAGCCAGGAGGCGATCGAGGGTGAATATCGTCTTCCCGTCGTCAATTTTTTATCTGCAGTTTCTGATTTACCATATACTTTTCTGTGCATAGATGTGTCATCCCTGCCTACCCTAACCATTGCCGATATTGCACAGGAAGGAAAACAGTATCCCGTGGTCGATACACCTGTCGGATCCAGCGCGTTTCCGGTGCAATGGCGAACAACGGCCACGAACGGGGTGTCATATGTATCCATCGTGAAAGCCATTGAAAAACTTCCCCAGGACCTCAAAGAGTATTTACCACTATTCTCCAGCGTAAGTGATGCCATGGTAACAGTGTGAGATAAATGAACTCGTGTGCTAATCTTCGACCTATCCCACTGTGGATTAGTCCCTCCCTTCCATTGGGACACAAAGAAAATCTCTTCCGGTTCTCGATGAGACGGTTCGTATGTTTACGGGGGGAATCTCAGCGTCAGTCTCCATCAGAACCGATCCTGCCTCCTTGGCCGAGGCTGGTGCCTCTCTAACCCTTTCGTCCTCGTGCCTTGATAAAAACATTTCTCCTATGTATGAGTTGATGACCGAAATCGCTTCTGAGGCTGCCTGGGGGGACTTGGAACGGCTGCGTACAGTGGTTCTAACAGCCGCGAGCGACGCCAGCCAGGGTGTCGTACAAAGCGGGCATCGTTATGCAATGTTGGCGGCTGGTGCAGAAGTCACCAAGGCAATGAATCAGTCAGAAGTTTTGGGGGGCTTGACTCAAGTAGGATTTTTGGGACGGCTTGCTAGGAACGGCGTAAATAGCATTCAGCAAATATCTGGAAAATTGCAGGTAGATATGCGAGGGTCTCCACCGCAACCTGATTGTCGCGTCGTAGCTGAATAATTCATTGTGTAGGAAATTGCCAACTTTATTGCTAAAGAACAGACATCCTCGAAGGGAGCTGTTATTACAGTGGACAGCGCTCGGGACGCGCATCAGCAAGGCATGAGTCGTCTAGTAGATACGTTAGGTTGGCAGGGAACTCGTGCGGATCGGTCTGGGACATCGGAAGAGTATGTGCCGACGTATGGACGTACATTCGTACCTCTCCCTGTAGCGGTCAATTTCAGCGCCAAAAGTTACTTGGGAGTACCATACACACATCCCGATTCGGCTGCCTTGCAGGTGCGCACCAATCTTGTTCCTAATTGTGACCAAAATGGCAAGTGCTGACTGCATCGCTCTCAAAGGTACTCGCTTCGCTTATGACGCACCGCTTCCTTCACCGTGAAATCCGCGAAAAAGGTGGCGCATACGGTGGAGGGGCTTCATATTCGAACCTTGATGGTACCCTTTCATTCTGGTCCTACCGGGACCCCTCTGGTGGCTTGGAAAGAACTCTTCAGGCTTATGATAGAGCCGTGGAATGGGCGCTGGACATTAACCGGCATCTAGGCCAGCAAGAACTGGACGAAGCCAAGCTCTCGATATTTCAGAATGTTGATGCTCCTATCAGCGCCGCTGGAGAGGTAATGTGCAGTTACAACGACCCCAATTTCTAGGTAATTTCTAAATCGTATGTTCTGGTGTTCAGGGCATGCTTCGCTTCCGAGCCGGCATTACATTTGAGATGCAACAGGCGTAAGTTACAGCCTCTTTTCTAGCGTGCATCACATTTATCCTAGAACATGACAGAACTGATATGTGATCTCCATAGACGACGGGAGCGCCTCTTTGCTGTTACGTTGTCCGATGTGAAGGATGCTGCAGCTAAATACCTTGCTGGACGCCCTAGTGCCGTTGCAGTACTGGGTGGCGAAGAGGAGGGCAACCGGCTAATTCAGAACTCGCAGAAGGAATGGAAGGTCGTCAACTTTGCTGCTTAGAGATAGACTTAAAATAATCACTGGGCGCAACTCTGGCTATATAGTGCCTATCGAGCATCATTATTGCAGCGTAGTATCTATTTATTCTACATATTGTAACATATCTACAATTCTTAACCCAATGAACCTGTCACCAATTTCACGTATGGATGTGCGTGATCGAGTCCCCGCAAAACTTTATTCGCTTTCCCCGCTTCTCCACTTCGCAGGTACATCAAAGCTTGCAAGCACCTTCCAGCTAATGAGGTGGCATTGAGTTTCAGGGCCTCATTTATCGCTTCATTCGCCAGGGGAATATTGGCTATTGTGAGGGCAAGTTTTGCCAATCGCAGTAATGATGAGAATCTCAGTCGCGGGTAAGACGATGGCTTCATTAGCAGACTTTGACGATAACAGAGTTCTGAGGCTGGATGCACCAGTAGGGATTGGTAAAGCTGAGCCAAATCCTAACAGAAGACAATTGTTATCGAAATCGTCATATTCAGGGTAGTGTGACTCGAGCACTTACCTCCAGAGCGGAACCCAGGCCTGTAATAGCAGCCTTCTTGTATGATAAAGTCGCCCCTACCACATCTGCCGTGGCCTGCAATCCCCGGCCAATCACGGCATAAGCGTACCCTTGAATACGCGGATGACCTTGCTCTACTACAGTTGAAGCTAACTGCGTCCCTATTCGCAAGTCGTCCACGTTGTTCCCATCAGCTTCCCCTCTGGCAATCACTGATTCCGCCACCACCAAAGTCGACCACGCTATGGCGGAAGCCAAATGGCTTCTTCTATGGTCATGACTGACAGAACCGGATAGTAAATTACCATGTTGTTCGAATGTTGCAACGCTCGCCGCTTGCTCTGCAATCCTTTGAACGGTCTTACACTTGGTGCGGAATCGCGAGACGGATTCTGGGGGATTGCTCTCAGAGATGCTCACATCTACTGCGGCATCTGCACGTATTTGTAATGCAAGCGCTATCCACGCCTCTGCATTTCCAGGCGATATTCGAATGGCCCTCTGTAACGCTCTCTGTCTTTTTCCGGATTGTGCAGGCAAAGATGTTCCAGGACCAGCTTCGCCAGCTGCCAGTGATGTCAATCCGAGTGTCACGTTGACGGACGAGCGAAGTACCGAAGTCGGGGCGGCCGGAAGGACGACCGCCGCATCGGCGGTCTTTAGAGTCGAGGTATCGCCCGGTGCATGACTGCGAACATAAGGGTTGATAACCTTAGCATACGGTTCACGGGGATCACCGATTGAAACATACCGGTATAGAAACTCAGCCAGGGTTCGCCACCGTTCGGCCTTCCACGGATATCGATGTACAGCTTTACTGAGGAACCCTTTACTTGCTTTCAGATTCCCCTTTTTCAGCGACAAAGCGACCCATATCCTTTAGCATTTTTGACGCTTTCCGTAACCAAGATGTACATAGCTACTACCTGAAGCATAAACAAACGACTCAACACGTCGTCGGCCTCGGTGTCCAATTCCCAAAGACCATCTGGTGGGATCTTGATAATCTCGGCCGCAGCGCTTTGCGCTAGAGGGAAGTCTTGCCGAATCAACCCAAATGCACAGAGTCCAATAAGGGCCTTCATGTGATGAGGGTCTCGAGCGACACTGAGTAACAACTGGTCAATCGACATCAAACACTCCAGGACGCAATTGATATACCTACCAGGATAGAAGTTGCTGCTTGGCCAGTTCCTGATGCTGCTCACTACCGAGTGCGTAGAGGACTTGGCTCAGAATCAGCGTTATATCGTTTGGTAAGGTTGTTGTACCATCCTCGGCGGATGCCCCAGCCGCAATCTGAAACGCCTTCTCAAAGGATTCCAAGCTCGCCGGTAGCCGTTCTTCGAAAGACAGCGCCAAGCCGTTTCCGATCTGCGTATAGGCGTCACCAACAGCCGCATTCAATACTTCGCTGTAGACAGCTGTCGAATCGGAGTAGTGCCCCATTGAACATAACACACGAGCCCGATTTTCCGTGATGAGTCGAAGGGATGTCATGCGTTCGTCAGCTGGCAGATGCGCTACGCTTGAGCTTTGAAGTGCCCGCATAGCGTCATCAAAGGCATTGAGGGCCTTGGAGTAAATGCCTTGTCTCTCCAGCACCAGTCCAAGGAGGTTAAGTGGACCCCAGTCATCGGGCCGCTGTTGCGTGATCCTGAGCAGACAAAGCGTGGCCGTACTGTATGATGCGGAATCCCGACGGCGATGCCTTGTGGCATGGCGATATATATAGTTTGCGTATATGTAGTTGACCTCTAACTTTAAAGAGGGTTGCTTGAGTTTGTGTACATTCATTCCTCACTTGTAACGCCCTACTCACCACAGCAGCGCCACCTAACTCGTAAGCCTGCTCGAAGAACTCAAGCGCATCCTTGCCTGCGCGTTCAGCAATGATGGCTAGCCCAAACCAGCCCATAGGCCATTCGGGGTCTGCAAATTGAACCCTGGAAAATGCCTGTCGTGCCAACTCTATGTCCCCTTGAAGCAGATACAACAAGCCAAGATTTGCCCATGAAGAAGCATTCTAAACCGTAACCGTTCAGCAGAAATCGTAGAAAAGGACTACATATTCCTTAGCTACCGGTTCATACCTCGGCGTTGCTCTCAAGAGCTTTGATCAATGCGTGTTGACTAACACGTGCATCCTCCAGAAGTGTGTACACTCCTAATGCATTCCAGTATGCATCATTCAAGGGGTGTTTCTTAATTGCTTTCTTCTCACATGCGACTGCGTACGAAGAAAACCTTTCTCGACGGGCTCCTTCCGGATCTTTCGCAAACAGCTCATGGTGGCGATAGAAATATGTAAAAGCTAGATCATGCCAGTACCCTGCGCTAAGATCAAGTGCCTCCTTGGTACCTTTCCGTGCGCAAAGTTGGATAGCCAGTTTATACGCTGCGGTGGCGCAGCGCAAGAGGAGATTTACGCCTTCCGCACTATCTCCGTCAGCGACATTGCTTTGTCCAGACGCAGAAAGGTTCCCTTCCAGGTAGTCAATTGCGTCTCGGACAACCTGAACGGAAGCCTTCTTTGCATATGCTGGAATGAGTAACTTGTACGCTAGACATGTGTCGCCAAGTATTTTGGCAAGCGAATGCAGCTTCGTTGTTTTCATTGCATCCAACGTTGTTTCGAGAGCCTCGCCCAGTAGCTGTGCACACAGCCCATGAGCGCCACCCTCAAAGCTTTGCCGCGCCTCCAGAAGCAGACTTTCACATAGACCCTTGAGCGTAGGGATATGTGCTTTGATGTTTTCACCGTTGGCAGCAGCGATCAAGTCTAGACTTCGACGATAGGCTTGCACAGCGTCACCGTAGAGTCCAAGCTGTTGTTTCAGTGCAGCCACTTGGTAATTCAAGCTGACCGAACCTGCTTCTAACTCGAGGCCTCGACCGAACGCCTTCAACGCAGCCATATACTTTCCATCCGTCATATAGGCCTCCCCCAAACCTTCCCAGCAGTGCGGATCCTTAGAGCTGATTCGAAGGGTAGTTTGAAAGTGCCCCATTGCTTCAATATGCTCCTTATTTACCTGCCATTGAGAAAGCGGGTCAATTTGAGTACGACTGAGCAGGCTACCTCAATTCGTCACATACCAAGGCAATGAAACCCAGCTGTTTATAGGCCCACGCGGCACGTTGTGCTTTCGACACAAATGTGGTTAGAACACCCTTGGCAGAAGTTAACTGCTCATCTTCAAGAAGCATTCGGCTTAATGCTTTGGCCGCTTGTTCATTGCCTGCATCCAATGCAACTGCTCTCGTATAACACCGCACTGCGCGAACGCGATCTTGCTCAATTTCGGCATAGAACTGACCAAGACAAGCGAAGGCCGGGGCATAGTTTGGGTCACGTTTGGCAGCAGCCAGCCAACTTGCGTGCGCAAACTGCTTGTCAGTGCGATATACATCTTTGATTTGCACGATAGTAAGTGCCTTGGGTCAACCATTCAGTTTCAGCGCTCCATACTCACCGCCCATTGCCCAATAAACTTTACCGAGCCAACACAGATGCACAGAATCCTCTCTTCTGTCAATGGCTTCACGAAGAAGGCGCAAAGCTTCATTATAGTTTCCCTTTTGATAGTAAATCCATCCCAGTTCCGCCTTGGCAGTGTCATTTTCATTATCCAGTTGCAGTACCTTCTCAAAGCATCTCTGCGCCTCGTCAAATTTTTGCATAGCACTAAGAGTCATTCCCAAGCCCTTTTGCTCATGGTCAGCACTCTGTGCAAATGAAAAGAAGGCGTCCGCTTTAGATGGTTACCTGTAGTCCGACTATGTTATTGGAACTTCGTTCCAGAATGCCCTTGTAAAGCTTCAAAGCATTCGGTAAATTTTTGCTCCCCAGGAGTAGATACGCGCGAGCTAACGACAGTTCTAGTGACACAGCAACGCTAATGGTAACGGTGAGACACATACTTTTTGGATCAGCAACTGTAAAGGTTCTGCCACCTTACTTTGTAAGAATCTGTGTGGTCCGCTCCATAATTTGCGTATAGAGTCCCTGAGCTTTGATCAGACATTCCACCGCAGCGTCGTAATCACGACGATCCACGTACACCTCCCCAAGTACTCGATAGCCGAAAAAAGAGGATGGGTTTTCCTGCAGCCCTTCCTACGGGAAACTGTTAGAGAAGATTCTCACAACAGTTGAATGTCAATTGTTTGACACTCACTAGAAGATCATTTAGAGGATCGACATTGTCCGCTGATGCTCGCCACGCTAGATAGCCATTCGCCAATTGTACAAGATAGGAATCGCCGAGCTCATTTCGAATCAAGTTCAAGAATCCCACGTCATAGTCGGCTACATGTTCACTCAGTCTGAGTCATACGAAAAAGCGCTTCCAAATCTTTAACTTACCTACGGCAACATCCTGGCTATCGATAATAACCTCGAATGGAAGAGGGGTTCGAGATCCATGATCGATTATGTCGCGGGCAAGGGAGAGCATTTTGGCGTGCAACTATAGCGCTGTTAGAACGTGAATGTGCGGGCATTTGCTTCGAACGTTTACCTTCCCCTTGTCTTCTGATGCCACATATGGAAGCTTTTTGGACATAAACTCGACAAATCTCTGTCCCATTTCCAAATAAACCTGGTTATTCTCCGTATGTTGCTTCGCAATACTGAGGAGTGTATCATAGATCTCTTCAAGCTGCAATACATTGGCGAGTAGGCGCTTAGGAACTATGCCGCAGTGTGAGACTAGGCTAAATATGAAGATTGAACCTACCTGAGATGCCATGATGACCTCCTTGTCCACAGTCTCCCTGATGACTTCTAAGCTATCCGCACCTAATCGGCGTCGTCGCGTTTCAACTTCCTTATTTCGCAATTCGGTATCATACTGTTCCTGCATATCTGCAATTCGCCGCCATAGTGCTAACGGGGAGGGAAGGTCCAGGTTTGCGCAGAGATCGTTGTATTCTGTTCCTGAAGCAAGGCTTTTCAGCACGTCAATAGCCTGAAACATCATTTGCTCAGTTGCGGCACTCTGCATTTGTGGGTTAATTATCATTTTCCTTACCTTTAATCTCTGGTTCGTACGCTCGCAAAGGTCGATGAGCTTATTTGTTGTTTCAAGACATTTCTGCCCTTCTTTACTATCAGGAGAAAGGTTCTGAACCAGCCAGGACAGAGCGCATGATGCAAACGCATTAGACGCACCTCTTTAAATACAACCTTCTCAAAGCATCCAGCACCTCTGCCAGCCGTGAATTATTATCCGTTTCGCCATAAAGGTTAACAAGTCCCTGCCAACATTTAGGAAGATGAGCATAGGCAATTACCGCCATTAGCCAAAATAATTTCTCCAAACCTGCCAAGCAAGAGGATTCGAAGGAGCAAGCTTTGCTGCCTTCTGATAAGCTCTTTCGCTTTCAGCGACGTTTCTCAAGTTTTGTTCCGCGAGACCCAAGAAGACGAGAGCATTGTAATTTGTCTCATCATCGTCCAAGATCTGGACGCAATATTCCTTCGCAGCCTCGTAGTTCTTGCCTTGTAACTCTTCTCGGGCGCTTTTCAAGAGCTTTTTGAGTCCACTCATTAGGTGTCTGCTTCAAGATGGAGAAGCCCAAGAGTCCCAATTGTGCAAGAGCTCAGAAACTGGCAATCTGCTGAATGAGTCATCCTGCTGTGCCACACTGGTCTGCCATTTTCTTGGAGCGCGTTCGCCTTTCATTTTTGTCCATCTCCCAAACCCATGTTCCCTACAAGAGTGCATTGTGTGGACGACATGGAACATGCAGGAGGAGAGTAACCTCAGGAGCAGCAAAAGGCGTGGATCTCGCAGTGTTGTGCGGCGTATCCCAGCGGCGAGCTCCAACATCTGCCATAAACATCTGCTTTTTGACGTAGCGAACTTCGAAGCTTGCTGTGCCGCAGGTTGTCATGGCATTAACATGATCTTCTCTGATTGGTTGGAATTGAAAAAAGAAATGAAGATGAAAACCAGCAGCAGCGCAGGAATCAGTTGGACCTCCTCTTCTCGCATCTCTTCTCCAACGTCGGTAGAACGAGCCGAACTAACCTTGTCCCTCTTGTTAAGTCAAAGACACAGCAGTACGTATATGAGTGGAGAATAGTCTTGTACAGGAGGAAAGAGACTGATGCCCTTGTCGCGTTTTTGTTGTTCAGTCCAAAATGGGTCGTATGCACGCTCCTGGAAAGGGTATTGCCTCCTCGGCTCTCCCCTACCGCCGTACCCCTCCTTCATGGCTCAAGACCACCCCCGAGGAAGTCATTGAGATGATTGGCAAGTTTGCCAAGAAGGGTCTCACTCCCTCCCAGATTGGTGTGATCCTCAGGTTCGTAAGATCCTCATTGACCGTTTCCCGACGTTCCCATTGACAGAAAATTACTTTGTATTATAATACAGGGATCAGCACGGTGTTGCTCAGGTCAAGAATGTGACCGGTAACAAGATCCTCCGTATCCTCAAGTCCAACGGTCTCGCCCCGCAAATCCCCGAAGATCTTTACCACTTGATCAAGAAGGCTGTTGCTGTCCGCAAGCACCTTGAGCGCAACAGGAAGGATGCTGACTCCAAGTTCCGTCTTATCTTGATCGAGTCCCGTATTCACCGTCTCGCTCGTTACTACAAGAAGTCTGGCCAGCTTTCCATCAACTGGAAGTAGTACGTATCTGATATTTGTTTTGTCAATTCCAACATGGTCACCACCAGCTGGTGTCACATGCCGGGACATTTATGCGGGTTTTACAATGCTCCAATTGCAACCCGTGAGGGGGATCAATTGTTGTGTTGTATTGCTCCTTAATCGTCGTCTTCAAAATGCTTATCAATTCTTCCTTGCCAATCTGTAGCGAGTCCTCCACCGCGTCTGCTCTCGTTGCGTAAGCTTTCGTGTCGATGTTTCGCAAGAGTTGGTCTATCGCTGCGGCTGCGGAACTTTTTGTTCCTGCAAGGGTCATTGGATCCTCTGTGGCAAATGTGTGGTCGTTCTTTTGTTAGTCCTTTAATAGACGATCATATTTCGGCTCGAACTGGCATCTTTTTGATTTTTCTTGTCCCATGTCGTGTATGCCATGAGCTACTGTGCTGCATGAACTCTGCTGTCGTTTTTAATTGACCTGCACGATTGTTTTCTACGAGTGTCCATTGGGTAATTCAGCCGTCGCGTTGCTGCAGCTTTTTGGGAGCGCGGCTTGAAAATCAGCCTTGGTTCTGTGACTGTGCCGTCATATTTTGTATCTTGTGTGACCATTGATGATCTCAAAAAAATCGATATCAAGGCGACTTGTGCTTTTTGACATTACAGTTGGCGAGCAGATTAGCTTACTGGCGTGATACCAAACAAGGGTCGTTAAACGCTCTACACCTTTGATACCCATTGGAACTTCCACAAAGTCGCAGTCGCAGACCATGGCGAGACCTGCGCTCCCGATAGTTGTGCAAAAGTATGGGGGAACCAGCGTCGGAAGTGCTGAGCGCATGCTCGAAGTGGCAGAGATTGTAAAGTATGTGCGGATCCCTACTTTCCTTGCTCCTGGTTTCTCTGTCGTATTGATGATGCGTTGTCTCCAACACTTTTGCGTGCAGATCCAACCTCAAATCAAGTCGTGTTATTGTCGTTCTCTCTGCCATGAGCAGCCACAAAAAGGCTGAGGGAACCACTAGCCGGTAATATTTCCTAGTGGGTTCACGTATGTACGTCGCATATCTCATTGTATGGCACCTTGGATAGACTCCTCGAGGCAGCAAAAGAGGTGCTAAAGCCGAATTCACAACGGTACCTCGATATTGTGACCATCATCGAGGAGGGGCATCTGAAAACAATCGAAAATGCGGTCGCTGAAGGTCCGGCACGGACTGAGGCAGAGCGGGATGTGAAGGCCGAATGTTCTCGCTTGCGATCATTTATGGCGGCCGCCGAAGTGATCGATGAAATATCTCCACGGTCCAGAGATGTCATGATCAGTACAGGCGAGAAGCTGTCAGCACGTATCTTTGCCGCTTTGTTGCAAAGCCAGGTTTGTAACTGAAGATATTTGATGTCTACATTTGCTCTCATGGCTCTGACCATCCGATGAACATGTCCATGTCAGGGTGTAGACGCCGTTTACGTGAATCTGGAAAAACTTATTGAAGCACAATTTGATGAAAAGGCGATCGACCAAACCTTTTATGATTATCTAACACAACGGCTTGCAGCGGTCATTGAGGGGTGTGGGGCAAACACAGTTCCTGTTGTAACCGGCTACCTGGGACCTGTGCCAGGAAGCATCTTGTCGACCATTGGGCGAGGTTATACGGACTTGACCGCTGCTTTGATCGCGGTTGGAGTGACTGCTCGGGAGCTGCAGATCTGGAAAGAGGTTGACGGCATATTCACGGCCGACCCTCGAAAGGCGCCTAAGGCGCGTTTACTTTCTTCCATCTCCCCAGAAGAAGCTGCTGAGTTGACGTACTATGGCTCGGAAGTTATTCATCCATTCACTATGGAGCAGGTCATCCGGGCCAGCATTCCCATCAGGATCAAAAATACCTTCAAACCAGATGGAGACGGCACTGTAATTATACCAGAAGGTTGGGTGCCGCCTCAACACGCGGATTCCATTGAATGTCTCACACCTGGAGGCACACGAATACCAAAACTTGGAGAGGATTATCTTAGCAGCAAAACACCCAACGGAAACGGTCTGGCGTTATCGGAGGACCAAAAACGACCAACGGCTGTCACCATTAAAGATCATGTCATTGTCCTCAACGTCCATTCTAATCGCAAATCCGTGTCGCACGGTTTTTTTGCTCACATATTCCTGGCCCTCGACCGATATGGCATTGTAGTCGATCTCATTTCCACCTCTGAGGTGCATGTGAGTATGGCGTTAAGCCCGAATGTGAAGGAAAGCAAACTGGAACGGGCTTTGGTTGAGCTACGAAAATATGGAACGGTAAGCACTTTGGGCAGTGGGTCCTGTACGACTCAATGCGACGTGATTTAACACATAATTTCTTTCTCTGCAGGTGGATGTGATTCGGAACATGGCGATTCTCTCCCTTGTAGGGAAGCAGATGCGAAATATGGTCGGGATAGCGGGTCTCATGTTTGAGACATTAGCCAAGCACAACGTGAACATTGAGATGATATCGCAGGGAGCGTCTGAGATAAATATTTCCTGTGTCATTGAAGAAGAGAGGGCAGAGGCGGCGTTGAGGGCGATACATGATGAGTGCATATTAGGGGACATTTGTTCATGACTGACTATTTAGATAGAATTTCTTTGAAATTGTGTAATATTATTTGATTTTGGATGTTCCTGACAGGTGTAAATTTCCGTTTTCCTACCCAGGGGGGTCAATCAGGCTTTCGAAGTGAGGTTATTCAACCAGCTTCAGTGTGTCCATCCACGCAGACAGACAGACTGACAGGCACCCTGCAAACACACAAGCTACGACACAGGTGACAGATGACACTTTGCTCATTGACTGGGAGTTGCTTCAGCATGGCCACTGAGGTTTTTCCCTGCTATCATAATGGTTTAGGGTCTCATTCTGTTCGATGTCAAGGGTCGGCCATCGTCTATGTAAACGCCAGTGTTCAAAAGTGGCAGATCACTTGATGCTTACGTAATATGCAAACCAGGTAGGCCTTGAGAGCCTTCCTGTCAAAAGGTTGCTCACTTCCAGAAGCACCATTCACATCATCACATCATGAGTGGAAGAGGAGCTGGAGGAAAGGGGTTGGGTGTTGGCATTGGTGGGAAAGGAAAGGGAAAGAGTATAAAACGAAGGGGACCGTCTGGCATCAACTTGTCAAACTATGGCACACCGAAGCGCCATAGACTGGTCCTGAGAGATAATTTGAAGGGGATCACAAAACCGGCTATCAGACGGCTTGCACGAAGAGGGGGGGTGAAGAGAATGTCCTTGACGATTTATGATGGTGAGGATGGCTCGCTTTTGCAGAGATCGGTGACGACAACATGGAACTTTGCTAATCAGCTTGCCATAAAAACAGAGGTCCGCAGTGTTCTTAAGAAATTTCTTACCGGCGTTCTTAAAGGTACGGGTTTTGGCCTCTAAGAAGCATGCGGGTTGGCTATCATTAACATGCGACCTCAGATTCCATTGCATATACGGAGCACCGTCGTGCAAAGACTGTCAACGCCATGGACGTAGTGTATGCTCTCAAGAGGTATAACTCATATGCTTTTTGTGTCTAGTTCTGGGCCTGACATATCTCAATACCAGGCAAGGGCGTACTTTGTACGGGTTCGATCAGTAGAAATTTCGAAGAGGGTCGAGGAGAGGCAAACATTGCAATCTTTGAGAGAGGAGAATGCTGTAGATCCGATAAACACTCGAGAAGTGATAGGCGGATGCTCGCCGTGGAATATTCCCTTTGCTTTCTCAGAAGGATCAAAGTCGGTCCAATGATGGTCTGTTTTGGCACTAGTGATTGGGAGGACATTGGCGACTCGAGCGAATTTTATGCAGAAAACTGAGCATGGGCCTTCTTTTGTACATATGTAAATGGAGATGATTTGAAACAATTCTTACGTATATTGGAAGTCAAACTGAATGAGTTTATTTATAGCTCTACAGCGCCAAGAGAGGTACGGTCCAATACCGGAATCAGAGCTTGCTACCACGAGATTTAGCAGCTAAAAAGGATTGACAGAGTAAGGATCAAATGATGCGCACAGCATACACTCAAATGTCGCCTACCATTACGCTCCATCAACTTCTTGAATGCTATGGCGGGGTCACCGGACATATACCGTTCTGTAAGGGCATCCGTTTCATGCATGAGGGTCTTATATTGTTGGTCTTTGAAAGCAGATCGAATGAGCCGTTTTGTCACAAGCATGGAGGTTGGGTGGCATGTCTTCACTGCTCCTTGCAGTAATTTAGTCGTTTCGGAAGAAAACTCCTCATTGCTAAACACTCGGCTACAGCGGGAAGAGCGAATGTCAACACATGGAGCTCGACGGGTAATAATGGCGGACAGCCAACGTACTTGACAAAGCCGACTTTCTCTAGCTCCCGTGCAGTGAAGCGTTTGCCAAACAGCTAATAATGCAAATTCTAAGCGTTTCTTTGGGCTGAGAGTTCAAGTATCGCCTGCCTACCAGTGCTTCCTGCGCTGGGCCCAGGCCCATCCTTTGCACGAACGCGAACGACGAGTTTCCTATAAGAAAGTTCTTTAGAACTTCAAAACCTTGAAATAAAACAGATATTTGACAGATACACACCTTCCGCGCAAAGTCCGAGGGAGGAAAATGGGCAAGAAAGGTACGCGGACTCGGCAGCATAGATGATATCCGCATTAGCAATGACGCCAGCGGGATATCCAATCACCGGGCCTGGTAATAAGTAGAACAATCTGTGAGGGTGTCACGATGTGGCACCCATGTAATAGATATTCACCATTCAACAGCACTACCAATGGCTTTGGGTGATCAATTACTGCCCGTGTGACAGCCGCGGTAGCAAATTCGAGGACAGTTCTAAACTTGATCCAAGCTTCATGTTTGGATTTTGGAGCGTCCCTTTCCTCTGTGAAGTCCGCACCACTGGATACCGACGTCTGCTGTTGAGCCATTGCACTATATCCAAATATCATGAACTTAAAGAGTGTCGCCCACCTACTGAAGAACTTGCCCTTTCCAGTCAGCACCGTTATACTGACATCGTCTCGCTCCGCCAAGTCTTGCAGTGCTTGCTGCAATTCTGAGTAAGTTCCTCGCCTGAAACTGTTGAATTTCTAAAGGATTTCAACGTGTTCAATAGTGTATTTCGTTACGGGAATGACAAACATGAGGGACCTGCCTGCTCCCTAGACAATGTAATTGTACCAATGCCTCCCTCCACACGCACTTCCAAATCTTGATATGACATGATGAGTTGCTAAAAAGTTGGCGGTTATCTCAAGATGGTGAACGAGGTTGGAACAGGACGGGAATGGGATTAGCCGTGCAAAGCACTGGTAAGCAGCTGAGTCAGTCCGATCGCCAGGCCAACACGTGATGCGATCACGGTGAAAGCCAGTCGCTGCAAACCTCCATTGCAGATCTTCGAGTACGAAGTCATGCCCAAGAAACCAGCAGCGGGGGGCAAGGGCGCCAAGGGGAAGGGAGGCACAGGAGACGGTAACTTTCCAAGCAATGGCCTCTTTATGTTCGTGATCTCTAAGCACACGTTTAACACACGGAAGCAGACGAGAGTGGATCGTCAAAGCCAACGAAGCTAAAAGCAGCCAACTCGATAAAAGTACTTTGAACATGAATGAGTTC
Source organism: Spizellomyces sp. 'palustris' (assembly GCA_006535965.1). Taxonomy (NCBI): domain Eukaryota; kingdom Fungi; phylum Chytridiomycota; class Chytridiomycetes; order Spizellomycetales; family Spizellomycetaceae; genus Spizellomyces; species Spizellomyces sp. 'palustris'. The sequence goes on along the minus strand of QEAR01000023.1, from coordinate 181,586 downwards.
CATTGTAGTAACACAGCGAAGCCTCATATGTGATTGTGAACCATCATAGGTACGGCATGTACTATGTGAAAAACACGGGAAGGTACCATTTGTGCTGTGAATATTTGAAGGTTGCCAGCACTGACTTTACTGGTTGCTGAAAGTGCATGGAAGCGATGGCGAAATTAAAAGAGAAGCAACCGTTCGATAAGGTGCTTACAATGCAAAAAAAAACTGCGGGACGTGGACCAAGCTGACAGAATTTGATAGGTTGCGGAGCAATATTCTGAAGACAAGGCAAAGCAAGGCGGCTCACTAGGATGGATGGTGAGAGGTACGTCTGGCAGCTATTCGAGTTTCTCCAACATAATGGAACTAGGTCTCATTCAATTCTGATCAGGCTCAATGGTTGGAGCCTTCCAAGACGCTGCGTTTGCCCTTCAGCCGAGCACAGTTGGCAGCCCCATATACACAGACCCTCCAGTCAAAACCCAGTTTGGTTATCACATTATCATGGTTGAAGATAGAAAATAAAAGCAGCCAAAGCTACTTGTTCAATAGCTCATACCTTCATAAAGGACATTTATGGTAGATCGCATGACTCATGATTGGTTAGTCAGTAGATGGTGTCCGAAGTCCGAACGCGCGCTTTTTCCCTCCCCGCCGCTTCTCATGGCGACCATCTACTCTGTACACAGCGGCTCCCCAGACAAAGCCCCGCCCCCCATACAGCAACATCGGCGCGAGAATCCAGGAATATGTCTTGACCAAGTGTATGACCCTGGAAGTGAATCAGAAGCTTCCCCTCCAAGGAACCAAAATCTGACCAGCTCCGAATTGAGTTCACTTAGCTCTGTGCAAGATGCCAGTACGGAAAGCCTGGGTGACGCTGAGATGGGAACGGTGCATACTGAGAGAATTGAAACAGACGAGGTTTCTGAAGAGGATTCCTCTGAAGCCATAACCGTAGATGATGGTGATGAAGTGAAGGACGGCCCGGACGAGACAAAAACGGTACAAGACGATAGCCCAATGGAAGACGGTACCGAACAGGAGACTGAGCCAGCGGTGGAAGATAGCACGCAGGGAGCCCGAGGCGAATCCGGCACAGGGACATTGCCAGATCTTCCCCGGGGAACAGTTGCAAAACGCCGTTCCTACCTCGCGGAAGCGCCAACAACCAAGAAGACGAGACTTCAGTCGCAAAGCCCACATTACAACACCATCGATCAAGAAACTAAGGAAGAGATGGAGGACTTCTATCGCGTCTTTCCCAAGCTGTGGGAGAATTATCGACTAGTCAATAAAATTGGAGAAGGTTTGCGACATGGGCCAGAATGTCTCCCAATGTAGCTGCCTATTTAAAATCATGTCTTAACCATAGGAACGTTTAGCTCTGTGTACAAGGCCCTTGACTTGCAACATTGTGCGTACGACAACAGTCGATGGGCGACGTATCAAGCTTTGGCCGATTCCGAGGACGATGATGGCGATACAAAACAGCAGAGACGAAGAGTGCCTGCGGTCGCACTGAAGCGGATTTATGTGACAAGCAGTCCTCAGCGAATATTTAACGAGATTAAGATCTTGCATATCCTGAGGTCTGGGCAAGCAATCGTCCTGTGGATGCTCTCAGATCTGTTGCTGATTGAAGTTCACAGTGGCCATCCAAATATAGTTCCGATTATCACGGCGATGAGGCATGAAGACCAGGTATGTAATATTGTTCCGAGCAAGACAATCCAAGTACTGACGAGCATGGTATTTTAGGTGGTCGCCGTGTGAGTGCCAACATTCCTTTAGGGGCAGCATCTGTTTGTGGGCCGTTAATTTCCAATCGTTTCAGTCTACCGTACTTTCGTCATCTTGATTTTCGCGTGAGTTCTTGCTGCTTCGATGCTAAATGGTAGCCTTTTCTAAGTTTGAGCGACTCGTATTTTAGGATTACTACTTGACGATGACCATGGATCAAATCCGAGACTACATGCGCTGTTTATTACGAGCGTTGGAACACGTTCATAGGCATAAAATCATTCACCGCGACGTGAAGCCCAGTAATTTCCTGTATCACCCAAAGCTTGGCACTGGGGTTCTAGTAGATTTCGGACTAGCGCAGGTATGTTGCCAAAGAGGCTGCAACATCTGCTCCTAGATGTTCATGGACGGCATTCAGAAAGAAGAGACGCGCACGAAGGGTAAGAACGATGGAGCGACCAAGGATAAGCCGGTTGTCCCCAGGTCGAGAGGCAGTCGACCATTGGGGTACATTGTAAACGATCCACGGTGGGTACGATATCAGTTATTCGTTCAGTGAAGTTTATAAGATGGGGACTGACGACATTTGAAAACCGCGGCAGCCCAAGTGTGCGCGCAAACCGAGCTGGCACGAGAGGATTTAGGGCCCCTGAGGTTTTGTTCAAGGTCGTCACTCAAACATGTGGTAAGATCACACGAGTGGTAGTTTTCTGTAAAATGACTCAGTCCTGACGAATAAACCACCCTTACAACAGCCATAGACATGTGGTCTGCAGGCGTCATACTCCTCTGTATATTTACCGGCCATTTCCCTTTTTTCCAATCCAATGAAGATCAGGAGGCACTACTGGAGATAGCACACATATTTGGCAAAGTTGCCTTGAAAGAGGTCGCGACTTGCTTCAGTACGTTGCACCTTGGGAACTGTTAGCAGAGCAGCAGGGCTCAGATTTTCTTTTTTTCGTCGCGCAGAACGGCGCTTTGAAACGAACATTCCTTCGGTTGGTCAAGCCATCTCCTTTGAGGACATGTGTTGGAAGCTTCACAGCAAGCGAGCAATGGAAATCCCACCAGAGGGATTTGACTTATTGCGGAATTTGCTAACTTTGAACCCGGAACAGCGAATAACCTCAGAGGAGGCGGTTAAACATCCATTTCTGGATGAGCGGGAAGCACTGTAACTTCATGACCGGAAAAGTGTGTGATTCCGTATTTAACATGTAGATAGGCACATTTCACTGTACAAATAGCTTAAACATTACGGGCTTAATCGGGCTCGCATAATATGTACAAAGGATGATTCAGTACGATGTTCATTTTCTCAATTCTGTCGCCGGTGATGTTGCGGGAACGGGTAGTTTTGACCTTCTGTAAGCTTGTAGGTCGGTGTGTGATATCGCTGGACTTCCATAATCGACGTTGGATGTGTTCTGATCACCTCCGCTTAGCGCATCTCCGATTAATGAGATGGCAGGGTTTTCCCCGAGAGATGTATGGAACGTTTCCACTGCATCTATAGCCCCAATTTCACCTTTTGACATGGCGCTCCGTGGCTCCCACCTATCTGTCTGTGACTGAAGCTCGCCTTCCGAAGCGCTAAGTTCACCATCGGAGACTCGGAGGTTTGTTTCTCTCCCTTGTGGTAAGGCTCGCGGATAGGATAATACCTCGACTGCAGCTGGATTATGTACCAAATCAGATTGCAGGGACTGGGTGAGTTCACCCGAAGATATGTCACCATCCCGGTTAAATTGTTGCTTTGGAAGGCGACGTGGTCGCATGTTGTGACCCTCCTGGATGCGAGTGCTCCTCATCGAGATAGGAATGGGCGGAATCTGGCCTGGCAGGCTTACAAAGCTGAGATTGTCCCGGGATGTGGATGAACCTTCTGATTCTTCGTCACCGGAGAGCGCCAGACCAGTTCGAAAGAACCCTTGGGGAACCTTAGGTGCGACTTCGCCTTCACTATTCATTTGCAATGATTCAGGGTCTCTTTTAGAGCCACGAGAAATTATGTCCGAGATAATTACCTGAAAAGCTGAGTACGGACTTCTCCTTCAGACAACATCAACGAAAGTGTGGTAAGTCCGACAGAGCTGGTATCACTAGATCCCACAACGGCAATTTCCTTTCGGGAGGACTCGACGGAACGCAGTTGTTGACGTTGCATCTATATAGTTAAACGATTGAAAAGTTAACTTGGATTTGTCCAAGACTTTGAACTTTTGGTCTTACCGGTCGTTTGAACGTGGTTATATCTTCCTGAAAAGCAAATGTCTGTACGCCTTTGGTTGATTGCTCTGTCTTCGTGATTTCCTGTCCTTCCACACTGCTCCCAGCAGGTTTGGTATTTTGCCCTACTTTTTCCTCTCCACGCTGCATGTTGTTAGCAGAGTCATGGAGCGCTTGCTGTAGCAATTTGCGTTCTTCATTGAGCCGTTGCTGCTCTTCCTCAAGTTTCTTTTTCCCTTCGGCCTCTTCCCTAGCGAACTTTTCCCTTCGTTGGAATTCTTCTTCCTCTATCTTTCGCTTCCTCTCAGTCTCTTCTATAGCAAGCTTTTGCCTTCGCTGGAACTCTTCCTCCTCTAACTTTAGCTTCCTCATAGCCTCTTCCATAGCGCGGTTTACTCGTCGCTCGATTTCTCCTTCAGGCCAGTTTCGCTTTCGCTCTTCACTATCCAATAGAGCCTTAAATCTCAATTCGTTCAGCTCCACCCCCCGCCGTCTTTCCTGTTCCTCTGCTGCTCTCTTTTCTTCCTGTTCCTTTCGCTCCTGTGAGACCTTTTCTTCCAATACTCTTTCCAATTTCTTGCGCTTCTCTTCGGCGCTACGTTCAATGGCGTCCAACTTCTCACGATGCAATCTGTCTTCTACATCTTGTTCTCTTTTCTTACGCTCTGCTTCTGCAATACGCTCCATTTCTTGCAGTTTTTCACGATGTAGTCGATCTATCTCAAGCAGCTTCTCTTCGTGCAGGCGTTCTTCTTCCTCCAATTGCCGCTTACGTCTGTCGAGCTCTTTCCGGGCCTCGTCAGCTCGCCGCTCCTGCCGTAACTGTTCCAATTTTATCCTCTCCTCTTCCTCTTCCAGTCTGCGTCTTCTCCGGTGTTCGTCTGTTTCCACTCTGCGCTTCCTGCGCTCCTCCTCTGCTTCCAGCTTGGCCTTGCTATAAGCTTCGTCCATTTTGCGTACTTCGTGAGCAGCAGGCACGTGTGCCTGCACCTTTGGAACACTGGGCAATGACAATGGGGCACTCTCCACACGATCACGCCGTCTGATGGGTGATGCCTGCACCTTATTGATCTGCTGCTCCAAAACCCGAAGTCGCTCTTCTTGTTGGCGTCGCCATTGCTCGTCGTCATTTATGGACTTCCTCTTGTCCTCTTCTGCTGCCTTCCTGAGCAGCTTCAGCTCATCAAGAACCGCCAGAGACTGTGAACTCTCTATGTTTCGGGGACCTAAGAGATCACGAGTTTCTTCGGCTTTGGAATCTTGTTTTTTCTGCTGTTGCGTCGCAGTGGTGACACGACTTCCCACAACATCAATAACCGTTTGAAACGCAACGTTCCGTCCCTCTGCGGAGATGACTTCCTGCAGAATTTTGTCTGCTATCCTCTCTGCAGCGTAAAAAGTATTCGGTAGGCTGGCTGGTTGCTGCAACTCGGCCATTGTCTGGGCATCTGTGTGCGCATCGGCAATTGAGCCGCTTTTGCCGATAACAACTTCAACTGGCACGGGTGCTCTCACCTTGTCGCGCTGGTAATTGTCTGGCTTGTATTGGTTGGGCTGATAATGTTAGCACCTCCGCTTGGACCCACTCTGCAAGCTTCTGTTCAAACGTTCCCAGAGGCTCAGGCGGCGGAGGACTTGTAGCGGCAGATCTAGAAACCCGAGAAACCCATCTGTAAGCCATCTGAAGTGCATCTGTGCCTTTGGATGTGTGGTGTACCTGTAACCGCGCCAGGCTTCCTCCTTCCTATGCGCGAGGTCCTCTTTGACGATCTTGCGCATAGCTCGGCGGGTCTCTGCTGCAGTGGGAATGCGCACATTCATCAGACTTGAAGATGGACTCTGATATGTTGTGTTAGCAGAAGCTTCAAGCTCTAAAATAGTCACTATGCAAATCCGTTGGTGTTTCAGAGCATACCGTTCCTTCCGGAGTTTGATACTGAATTGAGACATCCTGATTTATGTAGCAATATCAACATATAACACAGGTGGTGATATGTATCCAGTGTAAGACGTACCTTGGCTGGACTGACATACTGAACGCCGATAGTTTTCTAGTATATAGGAGTGGTCAAAAAATCATGCCTCATACCATTCAACGCTCACTGGTGTTCTAGCCAATACCTTCGGACTCACGGTCGATAGAGACCGCGAGTGAGGCAGTTCCACGCCTGACGGACTGCTACCGGCTATGTCATCGTCAACTGTTGAATCACTTGATTAGTGGGAGGATGGTGGGAGTTTGTACAGAGGTTACCCATACCATTTATTTCCGAAATAGAAGGGAACTGTATAGGGGTCATATGAGTGGCCAACTGTTTCAACACGGAAGGTTGGGATGGGCGAGGGGGCGTCATTTCACGCGACTTCGCAAGCGCAAGGAATGCCGCATTCGGTGGACGAATGGACGTAGGTCGTAAAAAGACGGGCGAATTGGATACCCTCACATTGTGCAAATTCAGTGGCCGTTGCGCGGAGCCATATCGAGCGAATATCTCTCGTCCGGTGGTGATATCTTGCGGGGGAACAATGCGCCTGTTACCGGAGTAGGCTGGGTCTGAAGTAGAAGCCATTTCCTGTTGAGGTGGAGGGAAGGAGACCAACGGCCCTTTCGGTGGCAAGTTCTCTTGTGCAGGCCTTTTGTGTGGCGCCAAGTGAGTTATAATTCCCAAATATTTTTGACAAAATGCCATACCCCGATTTGCTACCGTTCTTTCTCGCTCGAAGTGCTACGTTTTCTCGAGTCTTGGTACGAGATTTACTAGGCTCATACAAGGGGCGTTTGACCGGTGCTGAAGTCTTCCTGTTCGCAGTTTTATCAAATATTTTGGCGTTTGTGGGTTGCCGATGTTTCGGCTGAAGAATAGGGACGTTTACAATCGGACGGGGATATGCTTCTGACAAATTCTGGCGCAAACGACCTGCTTCCGACAACTAGCATGCATTCAGTTATTCTGAACAAGGACATGGCTGAGGAACGATCATTCCCTTCCGTACCTCAGGAATGGCAAGTTCTTCGATTTTCCGTGTCACCACCTCTTTGATGCGGTCATGATTGAAAACATCTGAAAGATTATCTTCATCCAGGAGTTCGGAAAAATTAAAGAAAGTTGGCCGCAGGGATTTGCCAGGCACTTCCGTTCCGACCATACTCCCCATCACAATGCTCGTTTTCTCGCGAATCTCACGAAGAGCTTTTGTAACACCAGAATAGGAGAAGGGTTGTGTCGGAGATGCTCTCAAACGCTTGCTGGAAGGGTTCTCACCGAAAGCGACAGCAGTATGCATGCGTTTACTCTTTCCGTTTGCTTCGAGGTGTTCAGCTAGCAAATCTGATTTAGGGGAGCTTTCCGGCGACGTTCTCTCGGCTTGCTTGTCTGACGATCTCGTTGCAGCGACATCGTCCAATGGTGACCAACCCATTCTCGTTTTCATCTGAGCAAAATCATACAGAGCATCCTCGATACGCTCCAACAAATGCGTTTTGTGTGATGCCGCAGCACCGGGTCGGCTTGTGACTGTGCTTTGCTTCTCCCTTTTTGCACCCGTGCCCATATCAGGAGACGGATCGAAATTGTTGTTTGACATGCGAATCCCATTAAGAAACTCTCTGAAATCACGATGAAGAGCTCCAAGTTGCACTTTTAGATCATTCATTAACAACTCTGCATCCTTCCAGTTTGACGATGGTATTGTCGATATTGGCACGTCTGCTGACTGCGGGATTATATCGGGATGAGCCGACGGTGACGTTTGGTAAACATCTTGGGTATGTGTTAGAATGTCTGGTATATGTGAATGAAGACTTCTCGAAGGCGGTGCATTGTCCATGTACACACTGCGCAGTTTCCTTATGTGCGTGATCTGCCAATCCGTTTGCTTGTCGTTTAGCTCCTGCAACTGTTGCATCTGCTTCATAGCTTGTTTCTGAGCAGCATCGCTCTGCTCTTCTACTAGGCTTCTTTGCAACCGCAAAAACCGATGATTTATTTCGTGCATACGCTTCTGCAGCTTGTCCAGCGACTCCAGTTCACTCTCTAATTTAGCTGAATGGAGGGATAATATTTTCTTGTCTCTCACGATGTCACCAGTATCATCATCGTCCTTTGCATTCGCAGAGAAGGTTGAGTGAGGTGACATTGCGCGCACATTCTCGTGGGCCGGAGGAGAAACCTCATTTGATGTCTCAGGGGAGGATATTCTCGCGTTTTCTGCGCTCTTCAGCTGCTGTTTACTTACATGAACACCTTGAATTTTCTTCGGTGCATTCTTTCTCGTATCTGCCATCGTCCCAATATCGCGTTCCTGAACACCCTCTTTACCAGAACGAATGGTGTCGTCCGTGGGTACCGCCTGCTCGCTGAGGTGCTTCCGAAACTGCTCTATGGAAGCTTGCAAAAGGGAAGGGGCCCCCTCCTCCTTGTCGCTTATTTTGGCAGCTTGAGGAGTTGGGCCAGTCAATTCTGTTACAACTCTCAGCGAAGGCGAATTCGTGTGGGTCTGCATACGCCTAGCATCCGCTTCGTTTACATTCCTGGTCGATTCTTGCTTTTCGTGTCGTATGTGAAGGCCTATCTCGTCCTGTACCGGAAAGGAGCTCTGTCTTGTGGTAGCAGGTACCGTCTCCCTTTGGTGAGCTCTCGCTCTGTGAAGTAATTCCGTTGCATCTTTCAAGCTCCTTTCCAATGCATCAATAGGAAAATGTGGAGGGCCGCTCAGCGTAGTAGTGGGTCCTGCCAGGTTTTGTCGCGAACCGACCATGGCCGCGGAGATCTCGACAAACTCTCCTCAGCGTCGGGTTAGGGTTAGCCACGCGACTGGTGCAAAGTCACGCATTTCGTCCGACATTCTGGACAAGTCGCCCTTTGAGTTTGCCATCACCCTCGACTCACCCCTCCCAGTCCTTTTGGCGATGAATAACCCAACAGTGTCGTCAGACACGCTTCTGCAAGCTGCTGTAGCTGCTTTCAAGCGTTCAGAGTATGATAAGGCAATTCGACTCTTGACAAAAGTAGGTTCTAGTGGTCTACCACCGTTATTCCTTTGATGGTGCTAACGTCGTTCTCAGGGCATACTGCAGGACCAGTCAAACTCTAAGCTCTACGATTGTCGTGCTCTTGCTTTTCTGAACTCTGGAAGGCTCGAAGATGCACTCAGCGATGCCGAACGACTAGTAAAGCTGGACCCCGTGAATCCAAAGGTTTTGCCGGGAGCTCTGAAACAGGTTGCTGAGCTCTCACTAAAGGTTCCTTACATCGTATACAGGGCTACATGCATGCGGGTAAAGCTTTTCAAATACTGGGGAAAATTGACAGCGCCCTTTGCATTTATCGTATTGCAAGGAAAAAGGTGTCGAAGAGTCACCCTCGCTATTCGGTATGCCTCAAAGTATTCACTCATTCGGCTGTTTCATTCCCTCATCATAAATCAATTACATTATGATTATTAGAGCATTGAGAAGAGCTACTCTGAACTATTGGAATGTACCGGAAATGGAAAGACTCCCCGTACCAGTATGTCGACAATGACATTGGCGTTGAATAGTGCACCACTGAGAGATCGTAACAATTGCGAAGGAGGAGACAAGTTAACCTCTGTGGCCAAAAGAGCAAAGCAGGATTTTCCAGCTGCGACAGCTGCGGAAACACTGCTCAACAGTAATTCTGCGGCTATCAACTGGACTGGCAATTTTGGTTCTTACTCCCTGCCGTTGGAGCTCATGACGGCCATTTTCCACTATCTTCCAATGCCAACTTTGAATCGATGTGCCCAAGTGTCGCGAAATTGGCGGGCATCGATCAATGGCAATAGTTTGCTTTGGACGGACGTTGACCTGACTCCGTACAGCCGTAAGATTTCCAATACCGTGGTGCACACCATAGTGTGTAGAAGTGGACGATTACTCCGCAAGCTCATCGTAGCCGGTTGTACGAATATCACGAATACGAGCTTAAAGAGTCTATTGGCACAGCGTTGTACCTCTCTGACGATTTTCGAACTGACTAACAACTCGAAGGTGACTGGTCAAGCATTGGCTGAGACTATGAAATCAATCGGATCTCACCTCGCTCGTTTGAGGTTAGCCAATACAAAAGTCGACGATATAACTATACGCCGCATTCTCGACAGTTGTCGAGCTCTGAGTGATCTGGATCTGTCGGAATGTCCTGGTATCACGGATGCTGCCTTCGAGATCAGTTTAAATTTCAAGAAGAAGGGTATCCCAATGGCCCTACAAAAGCTACAGCTCTCTTCCTGCGCCGTTTCCGACCGTACCACCTTCCTTTTGTCCCAATCCTGCCCGTCTCTCAGGGAATTAAGCGTTTCACAGTGCTCGAGGATAACTAAAAGCACGCTCGTCAACATGGCTCACTGCAGCGGAATAGAGAGCCTTATCTTAACGGGAACAGCCATGGACGAACCCGCAGCCATCAGTTTCGAAGATGCCCTCCTTGCATTTGCCGAAGGCTGCAACCAGTTACGTCAATTTGCCCTAGCATCTTGCCCGTGGGTGTCGGACACATCGGTGGGATATCTGGCAGGATTCTGCACACACCTTAATGAAATCGATTTCACACAGTGTGCGAATATTACCGACTCGGCCGTACGCAGTCTCGCTACTCATTGCCCTGCTCTTTACCGTGTCCTCATCGCTACTTGTCCTCGCATTACGGATACGGGCATCATTTTTTTAGCCCAGAATGCAAAGGAATTACACCATCTAGATGTCTCGAACAACCAAAGCATATCAGATCGTTCACTTGACGCTCTTACACAATATGGAATGCAGCTCATAAATCTCGCGATGAACGGTTGTCCCAAACTTACCGGTATTGGCATTCGAGCAATGGTTGAAAGCAAGCCAGGGAAGCAGCTTGGAACCCTTCTAATCGATAACTGCCCTGGAGTTCATTACGAGACGATAGAGATTCTGCGAAAACTGGCACCAAAACTCAATATATCGGCACGTTTTCATTGAGATGAACTAATGATGCGAAGATTCCGTTATCTATAATAAATATACAATACTGTACATTGCCATCTAGATAGAGACGACATAAAGATACTATGTACAAGATGTTTTGATGCTTGAGCATTAAGGGAGCGCCAGCGCTCATTGTTCTCTCTGTTGCACCAATTTATGCTTCTGCAAAGGCGGCTTTGAGTTTTTCCATCTTCTCGGTCATCCTCTGCTTTTGTCGATCCATTTCGGTTAGAACAATGCGCATCTCAGCCTCATGTAGGTCTCTCTGCCAGTGGTATTACAATCAGGCACTCACACTTGAAATTAAGCGAAAGTACTCTACACCTACCTGACTTGAAGCCTCTTCTATATCTTTTTGCAACTTTCTGATTGTCTGCAACATCACATCACGTTCCCGTTCTAAAAGCGCGAGCCTTCCGGTCTGATTCTGCGAAGAAACGCTCAGCCAATGCTTCACATCGGTGTTTAAGGGCTTGTCTCATACCTCGTATGTGCTTTTGAGTTCCAGGTTTGCTAGCTCCTGAGATTTCAAGGCACCCTCTTTCTCCTGGAGCCAACGCTCTTCTTTGGCTTTGAATACTTTTCGGATCTTCGCGACCTCTTCTTCGATCATATGAATACTCTCATTCCGCTCCTTCAATTTTTTGGAAGCCTCCGCCAGATCTTTTCTGAGCGTGTTCCGCTCCTCTCGGTACTCGTCTATAATTGACTGCAAATGGTATATCTCTTGGGCTTGTGATTCGAGCTGTGTCATTTTGTGAGAAAGCAAGGACATGGTGTCAAACAGGCACTACAAACGAGTACCTCCTGCTGCAAGTCTTTGTTTGTCTGCTTTTCAAGCTCTAAGCGATCCTCTAATGTATCTTCCCTTTTTTCAATATCCGCAAGGAGTGCCTGATGCTCGCGACACTGCAAAAAGACAATGAGATCAAAATTCTTGCGGCGATATCATATTGATGAGCCAGAGGGAACACCCCTACCTTATTTTCCAGGTTTTGCTTAAGATTCTTAATTGTTTCATTCTGATCTTCGAGCATTTTATTTTTCACTCGTATAGCCTGTAAAATGATGACGGAACTGAGTGCGTGTCACGAATCTATTGCACATTTCTCTCAAGGTTACCTGATCCTGGCCATCGCGCAACCTGTCAAGGTCGGCTTGTAGTCGCGCATTTTCTGATTCGAGGCGCATTCTTTCTTGCTGAAAGACCGTTGTCTGTCGTTGAACGGGTTGAATTATAATGAGGAGTTTCAGCTCTCAGCACCCTTCCGCTGTAGGTAATTGATAACTCATATACCTGCTGAGCAAGCTCTGCTCTTGTCCTTTGATGTTCAGCAGTCAGCTCATTGGCAAGTGCTTGCTTCATGTTGTAGTCGGATTGCAAAGATTTGAAATCATGTCGCATCTTTTGAGAAGCTTTGAGGCGATCCTCAAGGGCGTGGACTTTGTCCTATACAGACTGTCAAGAATGTGCAATCGGCTTATCCGAATTCGGCCGTGCCCACCTCAAAAATGGTAAAGGTCATTTGATGCTTCTCCGTCAAGTCGGCTATTCTTGCCTTCTGCCCTTTCACCATGTCAGTGAGCTCTTTGATTACAGAGGCCATCTCTTTTTCTTTTCCAGACGCCGTTTCAAGAGCCTTGGAAAACGGTTAGAGTTCCAAGCAGAACCAGGGAACCCAGTACAAGGGCCTCCTTACTTTTGCCTGTGCAGTAAATTGCTGCAAGAGCTCTGTGTAAGCATGCCGCAATTGCGCAAAACGACCCTGCTCCTCTAGAATACAACTCAGCGTCAATCGTAGTAGGATACTTCACCCAATTTGAAATGAGCTACCTTTCATGCCTTTTCGGAATTCTTCCTCCAATGCGGCATAGGCGTGTTGGGTCCTCGTAAGCTGGTGGGATATTGTATCGTACTCAACTTTGTGCCTTTCAAGCAACTGGCTGGTAGTCTCCGATATGGCCTGTTTTAATTCAGAACTCCGCATCCTACAGATATGTCAATATGAAGGTGCTCGTCGCTTTCTCACAGTGAACGACAATACGTACGCTGCGAGTTCGTTTAACTGCTGGCGGGCGTCGAAATCTCGAGAACTTAAATTTTGCTGTAATGTGCTGTTCTCCTTTTGCAATTGCCTGATGGTAGCTTTGTAAATTTCATTTTCTTTCTTGACCTGCAGCATTCACACATGAGCGGAATTATGGTCAATGGCGGACAAAAGGGAAATATTACCTCCGCAACCTTGACTCTCGACTGTTCCCGATCTTTCATTAGCCGCACGGATAAACGAGCCTTTTCTTCCTCACACAGTTTCAATTGGCATTCTAGCTCTGCCGCAGACACCTATCCAGCCTATTACAAATAGGTTCTTGCGAGGCGAATATCTACACTTCCACCGTACCTTAATTTCCTGTTCGATTGTTTTTGCGTTCTTTAGCTCTTTTTCTTGTATCCGTAGGTGAGTTTTACATTCCGCGCTCTCAGCCAAGAGTTGATCGTATTTCAGTCTTATATCGACTAAGTCTGCCTTATAAACGGATCTTTTTTAACTAGAATCACAACCTTCACGGCCAGTGCAGCTCACCTTTACTGAAGACAACTCACTAGCAACGGACTGACAGCTTGAATCTGCCTCATGCAGCCGAGTCTTCAGTCTGGAGTTTTCGTCCACTAACGCATTTAATTTATCCATGTCTGCACCCGCTGCTTCAACTTGCCCCGCCGCCTTGACAGTTAGAATATCATGATTCAATTATGTCAAGTACGCTAATTAAAAGACGAAGCGTTTTTTACCTGTTTCTTTAGCGCCATGCATTCATCTTCGGCCTTCTGGCGTCGACTTCGCTCCCCACTCAACTCATCTGTGAGCTTTTTTATCTGATCCGCATACGTTTTCTCATTTGCACGCAGCCGTTTCTCTTCCTCTTCTAAGGCACGGATGAGTTTTGCGTTGGCTGCTAGCGCCACAGTAGAGCCGCCTTTCATATCAGAAGATGTTGGCTTTCCTTTTCTAGTGTACAGAACTGAGCATAGCCGCGTTTACATGCTATTTCATAACTTGTCTTACCTGTCAGGCGTATTTTCGTCGGTCTTGATATTTAATGCATCAGAAGTCAATGGTTTCTTTTCTGCTCGATATCGGCCTTCCCGTGATTGCATTGGTTGTTGCTCGCGCCATACAAGTGTCTGGCGCTTGCCGCTCTGATATCTATATTTCAATCAAGTATTTAACTTGGGAGCAAACAAGAAGAGCGCACCTTAGACGCCGGAACCCTCGTTGGTACTGTTGTGTAATCTAATTCATCGCTGCAATTTTGGATATTAATAGGACGCACGTGCAGACATCAGTATATCCATATAGGGCGTCCCAACCTGTTCTCGCCAGCGCCAGGGCTTGATGATGTCGAGACGATATCATCCCTTCGCTCAACATCATAGCTACCGGCGTTCACACCAGCTTCTCTGCGCACTGTAGGAGACGCACGCTGGGTGTCTCTTTTTCGATGCGATTGGTCATCTGTATTGCATGCCGTTATGCATTCCATTAATCTTTCCATCTGCGTTTCGAGCCGTGAAAGACGGTCCGATGATATCGAGAATCCCATTGATCGATTTTGGAAACTCGTAGGTCCTCCGTCTCCCTTAAGGGACTGCGCTTTTTCAATCATATTGCGAACCTCATTGTACAAGTCCTCCATCTGGCCAACATCTGTCTGCGGTCGCTGTTGAGTTGGCGCACGCATTGAACTCGTTGCTTCGAGTACGGCATCCATTTGCTGTTGCAGCTGCGTAAGTTGTTCCGAGAGATAGTGCACTTCATTGTCAATTCGTTGCGCCCCGGAAGTTGTTGAGCCACTTTGAAAGTGCCTTGAGGGGGCAGGTGAGACTGGTGTCCGTACCGAATGACCCATACCTGCCGAACTATTCAATTGACATGGAGCAATCAATAAAAATGATATGCGCAAAGAGGTTCCTGCAAACGTAAATGATCTACACAACCTGGCGCTCTCTTTCTGGTATTCTTGGACAAAGTGTGCATATTTAGCGATATCCGGATGGCTTAAAGATATGTGAGCTATAGGAAATGGAAAACATGAGAAAGGTGTGCACCATACGAGTTTAAATTTTTGTGTCTCAGTACATGCTACGCGGATACCGTGCCGATCTACACCGTCAACTGAATGAAGTTGCTTCAGGAGATTGAAGACCATCATCGGGGAATAGGATGGCGCACTACAGATCGGATTGATCTTGGATACCGCATGCTGGCCACTCAAGACAAGATGCTTGAGTTTCTGGTGAGTTAACTTCAATATCAATACTGAAGATCCATAACAATATGATGATATAACAGTGTCATCTAAATGTGCTAGACACTGCACTTACCATGCATCCCGTCAGTGGACGCAGCGCTTGCCAATCATCAATATTGTTGCCTTTGAGGTCAAGCAGCTCCAACGAGTAGTCATTTCCATGAATTTCAGTTAGCCCTTCCAAGGTGCGGATAGAATTGAAGGATATAATAAACTGGCGCAAATTATGAAGTTCTCGCAAGTTTTCGATCCGACAGATCTTTATTATTTGCAAAACAGAGTGTAAAGAAATAATAACACAGGAAGACTAATCGACAACTCCTATTCAACGCAGTTGTAGGCTTGTATTGGTTTCCTACCTTATTATTAGAGAGGTTCAGTTCTCTCAGGTTTGGTACAACCTCCAGGCCCTCAATCTTCTGTATCTAACTCTGGATGTGAGGACTGATTCCTACCACAACAGGCCAAAGCTCGGCCAAAGCAGGCAAGCATACCAAGTTGCTGGAGAGGTCCAGTATGACCAACGAACGAAATGCCTGGAGAGCATTCCTATCGATCTTCGTTATGCGATTCGAGTGGACGTTAAGTTCCCGAACGTCTTCCAGTCTAATTGATGGTGCAGAAGAGCCCGCCTGACGAGCACTCAATCGCAGATAAAGATCCTGCAAAGAGGAGAGGGACCCATCTATCTCCGAAATGTCGCACATGCGCGCATAGATGGCTCGCGAAGGCCAGGGAAGTAGCGAACGATGTCGCGACTGACCTTACTCCATCCCGTTACACACGTTGTTGCTATGGTATCATCAGAGCGTAGCACCCGTTCCTTACGAAAGCAGGTTGATCTCAACTTCATGACACATCTGCGTACGCTCTTTTCCTGCGTTTAATGCACATAGATGTCATGAACATGACGTTAGCAGTCTCAACAGTGGATGGTTCAGTAGTAGAGGCGACCTCACTTGTAAATAGCGATCCCTGTAAGGTGCCTCCTACGCGACCAACAAAAGCGAAGCGCAATATGTACTGTTATTGTGAATCTGACGGCCGAGATGGACGGTTTATGATACAGTGCGACGGATGCAAGAACTGGTACCACGGTAATATTGCTTCAGTCATTGTAAGTAAGTATTTTAGTTAACCGCTACATTGACATATCGCAGGTGAATGCATAGATCCTCCCATGACAGAGGATGACACCCAGTATTTGACCAAGTTCTACTGTGCGGAGGTATTGTGAGAGTTATTTGCATCTTGTCAGAAGTCGTTCTTATTGATTTGCTAATTCAGTGTGAGACAACGCATGGGAAGAGTATCTGTAAGTGAGACTATTGGCAGAACGTTATTTGGCAGACCTCTAAAAGAACACTCGTGATTCTTCCATGTGTCACCAGACAAGGAGCCCACGCGAAAGTCAAAGCGAGACAGAACGCAAATAAATTACAGCGAACTAAACCAAGGCGTGGCTGTGGAGGAACATCGGTTTACAAAGCTGTTGAAAGCACGATCTTTCGCCCCTGACAGATTTCAACGGCTCCAGGGCCGAGATGTAACGTTGGACTGGGCTCGAACTACAGGTTTAAAAGAACCCATAGTCATTGAGAGTCCGGAAGGACTGGACATGTGCATGCCAGATAAGAGCTTGATTGTACGTACTGCTGTTTGAAGAACCGATTATCTGTTCTCATTGTGGATGTTGCAGGTCAATCAAGTGGCGGACCTTTGTGGGAGGGAGCGAGAAGTGGATGTCATTGAAGTAGCAACACAATCGGAACGCATTATGACTTTGGACGAGTGGGCAAAGTATTTCCACCAGCCACCAGAGAAGCGAAAACGAATCCTGAATGTAAGCCCCGAAAGATTCAATACAGACACCTGTATTAACCCTGTACTGATCTGCATAAGGTCATAAGCTTGGAAATTAGCCAAACACCGCTAGGGGACCAAATTAAGCGTCCCCGGCTTGTCCGCGAGCTTGACTGGATCGATAATGTCTGGCCCGCTGACCTCAAGGCAAAAGATGATTATCCACACGTCCAGCTGTACTGTTTGATGAGCGTGAAAGATAGCTACACGGAGTAAGCAATATCTCCAAATGATTGGGGCGATAAGTATTCACCATGGCCCAGCTTTCATATAGACTTTGGAGGGAGTTCGGTATTCTACCATTTACTCTCCGGTCAAAAGATATTCTACTTCATCGAACCAACAAAGACGAATCTACGAAAGGTAGGATTGTTGCTGGTGAAGCGCTTGTAGTAGGGCTATTGCTAAGATCGTATTCAAACCTTGTAGTATGAAAAATGGTCGTCATCGCCAGATCAATCGAATATCTTTCTTGCAGATGAGATTAAAGGAGGCGCAATTGAAGTGCGTCTCTATGCCGGCAACACGTAAGAAGGGGCTTGCTGGTTGTCACCAATGCCACCTGTCAGCTAATCGTTATTGTTGTAGGATGATTATACCGACTGGATGGGTAAGTATATTATCAGTAGGAACGTGGATGAGAAATAAATAGTTAATGAGGATGCAGATACATGCCGTGTATACGCCAGCGGATTCAGTCGTAATAGGTGGAAATTTCCTTCAAGGTGGGCCCTTCTGTTCTCCATATATTTACAAATAGTGTTTCATTAATCCGTTTCTCAAGGGCTGAATATCAGAGGACAGCTTGACATCTACGAAATTGAGAAACGAACCTTGGTAC
The DNA here is from genome assembly GCA_006535965.1 of Spizellomyces sp. 'palustris'. Taxonomy (NCBI): domain Eukaryota; kingdom Fungi; phylum Chytridiomycota; class Chytridiomycetes; order Spizellomycetales; family Spizellomycetaceae; genus Spizellomyces; species Spizellomyces sp. 'palustris'. The sequence continues at coordinate 163,620 of QEAR01000023.1, read as the reverse complement.
CTGCAAAATTCAGGTATTTGCGTACTACAGCGGCAGAGTTGCACCCGTACTGAGATAAAGATTATTCTTGTTTTCAGATTTCCTTTCTTTGAGAAAATGCAGTGGTATGCAGCGAAGACTTATCTCGGCATACTAAAAGGTAAGTAAGTCTTCCTCCAGAAAGTTTGAAGACATTGATTATCCTTGACCGTTTTGTGAACTTATCAGAAAACGCTCAAATATTATCGAAGTGGGAACTAGATGGCTTGAATGTCCTCGTCAACTTCCTTCAAGATATCGCCACACGCGTGAGCGATGTAAACCATTTGAAGAAAGAAGAGAGAAAAGCGTTGAAGCGAACTATTCCCCAAGGGATAAAAAACGTACAGAAGCTTCTACGGAAACTTCTGAAGCATCTAAATGCGGCACGGGCAGAAATGGGGATAGTTAAACTGAATCTGCCACCTTCAAAGTCTGCTAGTTCCTATTCGCTACTAGCAGGGTCATCCGACGGCGTGAATCTTAACCAGCATGAGAAGGATTTAGGTGAGGCGGCCACAGACGCAGTTGACCTCGATCCACACCCGAATGCGACGATCAAAGCTGAAATTCACACCTTGCAAGCGGGACATTTGGAACAAGCTGAAAACGAATCATCGATCACGCATGGGAGCGCCGTTGATGATGACTCGGATGAATGGCTTTCAGATTTAACCGAAATGGAGTTTTTGGATTCAGATAATGAAGATGAGCCTATTGATGATGAGGATGGCGGCGAGTATATTGATGAGGATGATGACGGAATCGTCCACATGGACGATGGCCAAGCATATATTCCAGGCGGAAACACTAGAAAGGCAAAGCGAAAACCAGAGTCCGAATCTGATGATGCCAGCGATGATGCAGATGACAGTACACGTGCAACTCGAAAAAAGAAAGGGCGATCTTTGGGATATACCAGAAACACAACAACTATCAAAGGTGACATCTCAAAGGTGATAGATGTTCCCCATATCGCTCCCCCTGCTCAGAGCAAATCGTGCGTCACGTCCTTGCCCGTCCGTGAAATCCGAATAGAGAGTATGGCGAATAATCCACCGGCGGTCGCTGTTACCGGAATGTATCTACCACCACCACCGCCACCACCCCCAGGTAGGGAAGTGGGCAACACTGCCGATAACCAAATCAGTAGCAATCCATCAGATGAGGTGAAACCAACCATCGCAAATACAGCAGTGCAAGTTTCTGCACCAAAGAAAGAGAAAAAACCTGCCACTGTGTACCAGCGCATGTCAAAGACAATGAGCCGACTTGGAAAGCGGCGGTAATTGTAGTTAGCGTGGAAGGATGTAGATATTGAGGCGCAATCAGGGCCAGTAGTTTTAAGGAATTATATTTAAATAGGAAGCCTCGCTGAATTAGGTACAAGTTTGATGTGATCGCGCTGGTGTGCCTGCCTGAATTCTGTGCCCAGGCGTGGATTGGTCTCTAAGTGCATTCCATCTCGGTACCGCCAACAGCTGTGCTTATCTCTATCACATCGACGATCCCTCGAGGTGGCAAAAGCTTATCCACGGATAATTGAATGGTATTTTGTAGAGTACTCACTTCTGCTCGGGACTGCGTAAGACGTGACTGAGCAGCATGATTTGCAGACTGGATCTGCACAGCGTGAATAAATAAGACCGTCAAATACTTCACTCCTGGTTTGGCTCACCTCGGCCAATTCCATGTGTAGCTTACTGAGTTCGCGTCGCTTCGCATATATGCTGTAAGCTCGAATTGCCTGAGCGGGAGATACTCTGCACGATGGTTCATTCGCGGTTTGTTATTGAATTGAAGCCTTGGATGGCGCCTGGAGATTCTGTCGAGTTCGATCAGTATTTACCTGAAATGCATGCACTCCGCTGGTGCAGAGCTATTATCTGTTCTCTTCGACCCTCGCCCCTGCCCCCGTTCATATTCTGCTTTCTGCCTCTGCTGGGCTAGTGCAATGATGCGGTCAAGCTCGTTGAGTTTGGCGACAACATTTTTATCAATGTTAATGTCCTCAAATTCTTCCTGTCAAAAGGTAGAGAACAATTCATTCATTAGCCAATTTGTCATTCCACAGCTGGAAGATGACGCTTACTCGTATAGATTCTTCAATGAAAGCAACCAACTGTTCACGCGCGCTGCGAAGCGCCTCCGGATTTTCGCGTGCGAGACGAGGAAAGGCCTGGGCCATTTTCGCGTAACTGTTACATTAATATGAGTGACAAATCGACAGTCTTTCGGTCTATCATTTGAGCACTAGCAAACTGACCTACATCCGTTTAGGCATGTGTTTAGGGCCGCTTCAAACACTTCACGGAGCTTTCGCATACGTGGTCCCTCTTCTACCGTCATCTCCGTGTCTGCGGGATCTGCTGGCGGCGCATTAGGTTGAACTTTTGCTGGTGCTGACATTTTATCAATGTCTCTGTTCATATCCACGCAAGAAATGAACACCGACGAGAATGATCTCCGAGTTGGTCCAGTACACGTCAAGGGACGCCAGCTCCCGATCGGACACGACTAGCACATGACCTGTCCGAACTCCGCTCATTCCCCAATGCTCCTTCCCCCCCATGAGCCCTCTCTTGGATGACCTAAACAACCTAAAAGACGGTGGGCAATCGTTAGTACTAGAGTCAATTATGCGCAGGTGTGAGAAGCACTAAGGCCACCAAGGCAGTGGCCTAGGAGTTTAAGGGCAACTTTTGGAGGGCGTAGCTGGGGGTACGATGAACCTGTCTACTCTGTCGGTGTTTCGCCCCGCTTGTGTCAAGCACTGGCTACGATCGAGCCGACAACTTGACACAAAGATTTTATGCGAAAACGGATAGTTGTCAAAGCCCATTCCCGAGTCACTCCACAAAACACCGTATGACTTACGAACGTCCAAAATGTTAAGGGAAGCAGAATTTTGTAAAGTATGATAAAGCAAAGCAATAATCGACCATCAATGTTTGGAAACAATGCACAGACATGCATTGGAAACGAAGCTTGCACAAATCCATGTCCTGTCTACCTTACCTCCAAAAGAGACGTGGGAGAAAGATGGATCACATCCTGCATGTATGATCGCTCGGTTCATCATCAGACTTGCCATCACCGACAAAATACAGATCATTGTCCGTTGAGTCCATATACGCATTGAAAGCGGACTGGAAGGAAACCTGATCGAAGGTGACACGTGTTAGGTAATATTCCGACCCGGTGGCGGTGCTGTCAATGTGCCAAGTGACTCTGTTCCTGACGCAACCGAGAATACAAAAAGACCAGATCCTGCTTCCAGTTTGCCCATCCGACTAGCAACAACACACGCACACTTTACTGAAAATTGTCGCAGCAAAAGCGCACATCTAGTTAGACTGGACGTATGGAGGTGCCACAGTCAAAAATTGAGTTGAGGATATCTTGCCGGTGAATGTCACTTCTTCTCAGTTGGAAACATACACGACGAAGGCAAAAGGCTTACTCTTTATTATTATCCAATCGCCCACTTCCAGGCATCTCTTGAACAAAGATGTCTTGAGCAAAAGCGATCCACAGGTCATCTTGTATACCGCGAGCGCGTTGCGGGGAGGGAACTGGATAGAATATGGACGCACTGAAATGATAAAAGACAACTTAAATCCGGACTTTGCAAAGGGCATTGTCATTGACTACTACTTTGAAGAGGTAAGTTTTGAGGTGTCCCTAGTTCTCTTAACCGGTGGGGGATCGTACCGATAAATCGCATTTTCCTCATGCACAGGAACAACGACTCAAGTAGGATATGAAAAATCTTTGCCAGTATACCGCTGAGGGACACAATAATAAATTAGCATTTCTCTAGATTTGTGGTCATGGATATTGACAAGCCGAACGGATCTATCCAGGACCAGGATTTACTCGGCACCTTCGAAACTACTTTGGCCACCATAGGTGCGTGATATGACGAGGCGCACGCTCTGTTTAAAATTGTTGACGACAAAAACCTTCCGTCGTATAGTAACTGCCAGTGGACAGGCATTGCAAAGACCGCTCGCTCATCCCAATCGAGCAAAAGCTGGCTATATCAAAATCGTAGCGGAGGAGCAGACTAACCTAAAGCATGTCGTCAAGTAAGTACGATGTGCAACATGATTAGCACCCTTCCTATATGAACACCATGCGCTCTGCAGGATGACATATCATGGACGGGATCTGGACAAAAAGGACTTCTTTGGTAAATCAGATCCATTTTATCAGATCAGCCGGACACAGGAAGGTAAGCGGTACACCGTTGCGCAACAGTGTTCACAAAGAGGGTGACTTTGAACTAAAGCCATACACATAGATGGTTCGACAACCGTTGTCTATAGGAGCAAACATATTGCGAAAACCTTAAATCCAACCTGGGACCCCGCAGTTATACCGGTCGCCGCCCTGTGCAACGGAGACCTTGACCGACAGCTTCTTTTTGAAGGTATTTAAGCACCTGAAGCTTGGATATGAGGCACGCTATTCACAATACTTGCCTTCTGGCTACACTCCCTAGTCTATGACTGGAATCGCAGTGGAGGTTCGTCAGCGGATGGTAAGATCGATTTTGAGATAAAATCAGGACCTTTGCTTATTGGGGCTGGATGACTTTTGAAAGCCAGTGACCTGATTGGACACTTTAAAGTACGTGAATGGTTTGGTTAACCGTGCTCTCAGTCGGAAACTTATTGGAGTTGAAGGCATCGGCCAACGAGTTACTGAAGGCACAGGGAAAGGAGTTTGAACTTATCAACCCCAAAAAGAGGGAGAAGAAGAAGAGTTACCAAAATTCTGGCTATTTCCAAGTCGTACAGTTTTATCTAGAGGATGTTCCTACGTGCGTATAGTGCCACTAGTCGTTCCACTCAGATTATTCTCTCGATGCTGAATGTTCTGTTTGTACAGCTTCCTTGATTATTTGGCGGGCGGTACAACACTAGGTCTTGATGTCGCAATTGACTTCACTGCTAGTAATGGAGACCCCAGGTCTCCAAACTCTCTACATTTTCGGGATCCATCGCGACTTAACTATTACCAAGAAGCTATTTTTTCAGTTGGCAACATATGTAAGATTCATTTGCTTTGATAATCTTATGACAGGGCTCACGACGACATGTCACCCAGTACAGGCATATGACACAGATAAACAGTTTCCAGGTGTGTGACTTTTATGTCCTTGCGTTAACGGTTTACTAGGACATGGCTAACTAGAACGTGTAATCAATCTTAACTTTGAAGCGTATGGTTTTGGTGCGAAATTCGGGGACGGCACCGTGTCCCACTGCTTTGCTTTGAACGGAAATCCCAAAAGTGTTCGTTTGTCCATTGCTGTCGTTCTTGAGGTGGTTGGCCACTTATACCGCTTTAGCCTGAGGTTTATGGTGTTCAAGGGATACTGGATGCTTATATGCTCGCCCTCTCCAACATTACACTGTACGGCCGTAAGTAAATTTGATGTGATTCTTTCATCATTTCAGTACACTGATCCTCTGGCGTCCTCTGTAATCGTGTCATTCATCAGCTACGAATTTTTCACCTGTACGTAAGACTTGAAGGAGTCTTGATTTCTTGAGGGTTCAGCATTTAAGTTTTCTCTCCATGCAGATAATAAACCAAGTCGCAGCTCAAATCAGGGAAAGAGAAAGCCGGCTTGGACCGGGGAGCGACTATTCAGTTCTTCTAATGATCACTGATGGTGAGATAACAGATATGGTATGCATTGGTCGCGTTGGTTCATTGGATCGGGTTGACATCTAACCCTAAGACTAGGAATCCACAATTCGCGCGATTGTGCACGCGTCAAATCTTCCTCTCTCGATTGTCATTGTTGGGGTGGGTAATGCGGACTTCACCAAGATGAATATTCTGGATGCGGATGATCAGCCTCTGATCTCGGACGGACGTCGATGTGAACGCGACATTGTACAATTTGTGCCATACAGGGAATTGGCTGGAAACCCGCACAGATTAGCCAAGGAGGTGGGTGTGCTCTGGCTTCGTGATTTTCTATTGGTGTCAGATGTTCATGAGCCCGACGGCTTGATAGGTGCTCGCAGAAATCCCTGACCAGTTTGTCAGTTACATGCGCTCTCGGGGCATCAAACCTCGCCCTGCACGTGCACACTCTTTTGCGTCTATCACATCGCAGGACAGCATCCCAAACATGTCTGACGCAGGGCCATCCGATTACGGACTTGCCGGCCCATCTAGGCATGCTACCATGCCGGGGTTAAGAAATTACGATGCAGGTCAAGGTAGCGGTGCATTACAGCGCTTGGCAACAACACCGGCCAATTATGCACCGCCAGCATATACGACACCACCGTCTGGAAACCCACAGAACTATGACCATAAGTCGGGCCCGTCTTATTAGATCCGCCACGTAGTTGTACCACGTATTCCCTAATTAACGGAGTTTCAGATCTCCATCCACACATGCTTAACGCACGCATAATGCAAGCTGGAATTTTGGGCATTAATTAGCAGCTATAGAAGTTTTGCACTAGTAATACGATTTTTGAGATATCGAGAAAAGGCCCCGTGACGCCTAAAGTATCAGTCGTTCAACCATCGTTAGAACTGAGACCTCTCCATTAATCACTATATCTATTAAATAAACAGCCCAGCTATTACTCACAGCCAAATAATTGGTGACAACAGAGTATCCCCATCCCTTCCCATCACAACATCAAATTCGATCATCCTCTAACGTCATTTGTCGTGCCACGTCCGTGCTTTCCACCATCTTTTGAAATTCTTCAAATGATATCTTCCCGTCCATATCCAGGTCTGCCTCCATGATTGTCTTATCCACGATTTGTTGCAATTGGCTGTCTCTCAGGTTATTTCCGACCATCATTTTGAGGACCAGGAAAAGTTCGCCGTTTGATATGAAGCCGTCGCGGTCCATGTCGTAGACTTTGAATGCAACTGAATTGAAAAATTAAAAGAAAACAGATTATTATATTATCCCGCAGGTACAAATGGATGCAAGCCATTCATAGAGGCCTGCTACTGTGGGCTGGCTATTCTCCGCCACGCAGACGGAGTTAGTGTCATTGTCGACAGAACATAAACCTACATTTCAGTTTCTCTTCCCTGTTCCCCTTGGTTGAAAACGCACTCAGTCCAGAAATAAATTCCTTAAAATCCACGTCCCCTGAGCCATCGTTGTCAAAGACGGCTAAAAGACGCTGTGCAAGAGGGTTATTGGCAACTTGGGGAAGGGAGAGGAATTCTTCTTTGGTGAGAGAGCCTGAGCCATCTTTATCTAGTTTTACAAAGCGTTTGTATAGTCTTTGGATTTCTTCAGCTGAGACTGTGAACCAAGAGGGAAATGAGCGATTGTCGGGATCATTGATAACATGCCCACGCGATGTAACTGGCAGTACATGTTGGATTATCCCCCTTACTTACAGTTGGTGGTTGCTACCATGTCTTCGAGATGTGATCCTTGGGCGCCCATTGTTGCAGGCTAAAATGTTGTGTGCTGGTGATTGCGGTTGAAGGGAGCGTCCTGCTGGTCCGCTGCGGGGACGCGAAGAGTGATGACGTTTAACAGCGCTGATCAAGTTTCATTGGCTCAATTCAATGGCACAGTCATGAGAAGCGCGCTTCAACAAGGTTGAAAGACTGTTGAAGGCAAGTCGTAACAAGTCGTGTTCTCGTTGGGAGCGTCGCCGTGAGCCGAAAAGTGCGCAGGTATACCAAACACATATGCAAAGGCCCGGCATGTGCGTCCATGGTCTCCATGCTCTCGTTCGACTTTTGCATTCGAAATGAACGAGCGGAGAGACTTGTTGACTAAATGCAGTGGCTGTGCAATGTATTCGCGTTACTATGACTCTCGTACTTTCCAAGTTGAACGGACGTTGGACGTTCTCAACCGACAATGGTGCGTAACATGTGGAGACCGTCGAGACAGCGGAGTCTAGCCAGCAAGGTAGGTTAATTTAAAAGCATATGGTGGACCGCAAACATCTGTACCCACTTGTCGAATGCCGCAGCTCAGCTCCCGTCCATTGTCGACTGTTGCGTCTCCAAAACCCTCCCGTTTCCGACCATGCACACTGTCAGGAATACAACCGACTGGAGTACCCCATCTCGGCAATTATCTCGGTGCGCTTGCCAACTGGGTGCGCTTGCAGGATAGTAGGAGCGCCGACTCTCACGTCTTGTACAGTATCGTCGACCTACACGCGCTGACAGTTCCGCAAGACCCTATCGTACTGAGAAGAAATGTGCGAGATATGGCGGCTTCACTTTTGGCCTGTGGGATTGATCCAAAACGGAGCGTACTATTTAGGCAGTCCAAGGTGGCCAGGGCATATGTGCGAAGAAATTTCGGAAATTAGACGTTCTTACTCGTCCATCATGGAACAGGTTCCACAACATTCAGAACTAGCGTGGCTTCTCTTTTGCCGAACCCCGATTGGATGGTTGAGCCGTATGCACCAGTGGAAGGTATGTGTCTGTCTCCGGGTCGACTCTATTGGCAGATGCAGCTAATATGAGCAACATATACAGTCAAAACTTCAGATGCTTCAACAAAACAACCCGAATGCAGCGGCGATAACCACTGCAAACGCCACCATATCTTTAATGTCAGGAGGAAATGAAGATGCGAAGCTTGACGGCGATGAGAATATACAGGGCTTAAACATTGGGTTACTGGCCTACCCGGTTCTGCAGGCGGCAGATATACTGATTTATCGGTATGGGATGTCTTTCCTTGCACAATAGTGTCCACATGAATAACAAAAATTAACAGTGCGACTGAAGTGCCTATCGGCGAGGATCAGCTGCAGCATTTGGAGCTCACAGTCATGGCTGCACGTAGCCTCAACTCTCACTACAAAAAGGAGATTTTCCCCATTCCAAAGGGGATCTTTGGTATGGAAAGAATGAACCGTTCAAGCGTCCTCATCTGATATGAATTGTGTGTTTCAGCTTCCTCATCCTCCAAGCGTATCATGTCCCTCCGCGCTCCAACCTCCAAAATGTCAAAATCGGACCCGTCTGATGCTTCGCGTATCAACCTCGACGACACGCCCGACCAAATCCGCTCCAAAATTCGAAAAGCCACGGTTGACTCTTCTATCGGTATAACGTATGACCCAATCAATCGTCCAGGAGTTGCCAACCTCATCAACATCTACTCCAGCTTTTCGAAAGAGGAGGTTGCGCAAGTCGCAGCAAGATTTGCCACCAGTGGCAATAAAGACTTCAAGGAGGCTGTTGCGGAAAGGGTAATCGAGGGTTTGAAACCCATTCGTGAGGAACTTTTGAGGCTACGGAAAGATATGGGGTTTGTAGAGGGGATTCTCAGCGAGGGAGAAGAACGGGCGCGTCACCTTGCCAGCCGGACTTTGCGAGATGTGCAGAAAGTGATTGGGCTAATATAGGCCCTGACTGGCTGGTAGTGATACCCAAGCCAACGAAGATGTGTAGACAATGAGATAGATCATTTTTTTGTATTTAGCAACAACTTTATTCATATGAAGAGAAATAGCGGAACGATCAAAAACAGACTAAAATATTACATGGCGGTTTGGACATATTTTCTGATCAACTAATATAGAACAGTATATCTACAAGGAAAAAAGAGGGAGGGCGCGCGAGATCATGCTAGGGCGTGTATATTGGCAAAGACTCGCTGTCGATATAGGGTGGTAATCGTGGTGGGTAACGGCCAACTTGTCCAACTGTTGTGGGTGGAAAGAGTAACGGGAGCAGATTACGGCTACGAAGCGACGTATATCCAGCAGCTATCGTGATGGGAGGCCTTGACGCTTGCCTTCTGGGCTGCGCTGCTATTTGAATTGAGTCCAAGTAGCCATCGGATCGCATTGGTGAGTAAGATGGTGGTGTCGATGAGACCATTTCGCGGAAGCCAAGAGTTGTTTACAGATGTATTTTGCAGCTTATTGCAGAAGCGGTCTTGACAAGGTGGGGGAATCCGTTGTCCACCCCCAGCTTTAAATAGTTTTGCGCCAACCACACTTGGGGTTTGAGTTTCTGGGCTGGGGTTTGGGGGAGGACAAAATCATCGGAATCATGATGACTAAGCAGCAAGTTAAGATTTCACCCAAAAATGTGACTTGTCCACATCGTTTGTAAAAGGTTTCTATTGGTTCGTTGAAAATGAAACCTGAGCAAACACACCATTTGACACAGTTTAACCAAAGGCATATAAAGATTTTCTATTTTTCCCAAAACCAAAATGTAGTGATTATCTACAATGGAATCCCATGAAGGAGATCAGTATTGTTGCATCGGGTCAATCGCAGTTGGACATTGCCCAGGGTCCGGGTTGCAAACCCAGCCTCGCAGTATGCAAAATCTATACCAGAGGTACTCATGTAAGCATAGATGACTGCATCATAAAGAGAAATTGTCACTTACAAAACTCCCACTTTCGTTTGAACACTTTGTCGTATTTCGACTCTAGTCCATGCTCTTGAGCGACTGTATCGCAGTTTTCTATGAATTTCTCTCTCCAGATGCGAAGGGCCTTTGCATAGTGGGGTCCAATGTTTCGCAACTCGTCCACAATCAGATGACCCTTGCTTCCTTGGTACACAGATTCCACTAAGGCTGTGACAGACGGACAGTGACCACCTGGAAAGATGTGACGCTGTATAAAGTCTACTTTCTTTAGGTACTGTTCGTATCGCGAGTCCGGCATGGTGATGACTTGTAATGCTACGATGCCATGCGTGGGATGAAGGAGTTCATGACACTTTGCGAAAAATACGGGCAGAAACTCGGGCCCGACCGCTTCTAGCATTTCCACTGCAATGATACGGTCGAAACGCTGACGTGAACTCATATGGCGATAGTCCATAAGTTGTACATCGATTGATGATGAGAGGCCCTCTGCTGCTATGCGTTTTTCGGCCAGTGCCTTTTGTTCTTTGCTGAGGGTTAAAGTGGTTACTCTACATCTGTGACGTTTGACGGCCTAGAAAGGGACAAAGACTTGATCTTGAAGAATTTAGCAAGATTGCAAAAGAAAACACATACCTCGATCGCTAGTGCACCCCATCTAAACGTCAGTACAAATGAAAACACCCCATGAGTATCCGCAAGAACGTATTCTCTCAGGGACTATGAAAGAGTACCACTCACCCAGTCCCGACTTCTAGTACGTGATGACCTTCTTCAATACTTGCCAAATCCAGTATGGCATGTATTTTTCTATACTGAGCTTGCTCTAGAGTATCATCCTCTCCCGCCCACACCGGACACGAATACATCATTGAACGATCCAGAAAACCCGCAAACATCTCATTGCCTAAATCGTAGTGTGCTTGAATATTGCTAACGGCATTCAAGATCGTGTTGGGGATCCGAGAGTGCAATACACTGTTCAAAAGGGAGTTTAAGCCTGTTGGTAGCAGATTCATCTCGGAATAAGCATCACGATTCTTTGTCAAGATCTTGATGAGGGTTGCAAGGTTTGATACATCGATCTCATGATACATGTAGGATTCACCGAATCCCTAACGGAAAGGCAAATGTCAAGATGACCACAATTGAAGCAATATTTGCTATCCGTGCGCACCATTGCACTGAATAGCATCAACCGGATCCAGAATGTATCGCTCAGAACAGTAACGAAAGCTTGGAGATCTGGATCGTTTTTGGTGCCAAACTCCCGAGCATCCCCATTTTTTAATGTAATATGAATGTAACCTTGATTTGTCCGTTTCAATGTGGAAAGGCATGCCGATTGTGCTTTACAGATATAGCTATCGTTAGTTTATCGCGCCTTTGCTCGTGTGCCAACGCGCCAAAGCACCAAACAAACGCCTCACCAGTTGATACGAGCAAATGCCACGGCGACAATGCGGCTGCGAATCGCGTCCATTTCGTATTAGTGCTTGATAGCACTTGCATATCCGGCGTTTGGGTCATGATTTCGGTGCGATGCGGAAGAATTCAATTTGAAACAAGGAAAGTTACAAAAGCGATGGCCGCGTTCAAAAATATGCAGAACGCAAGTCTCCTCAGCCCGAAAGCTGGCAATGGTCGGCGCTGCGGCGTTGGACGGCGACTTGAGCCAACGTCGTGAGTACTCAAGTGTTCCGACCCGGAAAAACAACCAGCGTAGAAAGAGTCAGCCTGGGGGCGCCCTCAAACTGTAATTATTCCACCCTCATATTTGCTTATGTCATCTGTCACCCAGTGGGGCATCGTCTGCAGCCCTGCACCCACGGCACACGTCGGAGTCTACGGAGGGTCATTTTGAGGGCGATTCAACATGTGCTACGGGCTGCAGGAAAAGATATTTGTACCTACTTTCCACAAGGAGACCCGTTGGTAGCTTGCCAGACTCGTCTCTGGAGCGCTGAACGCTTAACGTTCTTATTTAATACACAGGCATGATGACCACCGGTCGTTTGCATTGCGTCTGTTTGGAGGGAGCCAGGTAAGCTGTTCTATTTCCCTGCTTGATCCGCAATGGAAGAATCCACCCTCTTCGCGTAATTCGCCAAAGTTTGATCCAAGGTATTTCTCCTTGCTTATAGAAGCAAACCCCTAAAGTTGTATAAATCTCCCGTTTGATTCTTAAAGGCCAAGTGATTTTCAGTTGGTCGATGTGAGCAGTTGCTTTCCCCAGCCATTAAGCTCGACATGGTCAACGACCATCGCCCAGATGGCTGCTCTTCTTTGATGAACAGCTCTTGCTCTCTCGTCAGGCAGTTCCGACCCTGCTTGCGTAATCCTTAGCGTCATCCCGTCACACAAACGCGACATGCATCTTGGAACAATCCATCTCAAAATCAACTTTCCTTATGGTCGACATGAGATTTCTGAGATCCTCCTCCGAGGGAACAACGTTGAGTATTCCGACATCTCATCCATCATAGCGACTGTAGGAGTTGCACTTGGTCAAGACTTGCTGCCATCCTTTCCTTCTTTTTTTTCAAATGGGCGTGAATATCCTTCTCGGTACGTTTGGACAAGTACTTGATTGGTCAGGCCAGAAACGCTAATCTTGCTCTTAGTCGGTGCAGGGGCTGTTGGAGCATTCTACGCATCTCGTCTTCATCAGCCTGAAAAAGGTGTGCACGTTTCTGTGGTCTGTCGGTCCAACTACAAAGCAGTACTTGCGTCCGGGTTTCGGTTGAAAACCCGTGCTTTCGGCGAGTACTCGTTCAAACCCCAAGCTGTCTTCCCCTCTTGCAAAGCGGCTGCAGAGGCAAACCCAAACACAGTGTACGACTATGTTGTAATAGCAACCAAAGCCCTTCCCGATATCGACGACGAGCCACAAGAAATCGCGCCAGTGGTGACACCGGGGAGAAGCTCAATCGTATTGATTCAGAATGGTGTTGGGATTGAAGCACCTCATCGAGCCCGGTTTCCAACAAACCCAATCTTATCTGCTGTAACGGTCATATCAGCCGCACAAACGGAACCGGGTGTCGTTGTGCAATATCGCTGGACCCGCATCTCCATTGGTCCCTATAGTGGAGACGAAGATTCCTCCTTAGTGGAGTCTGCAATCAACCAGCGCGATCAATATGCGCAAAGCTCGTTAGAGCGCCTCGTGGCGATTTTGCACGATGGTGGCATATCGGACGCAGAAGGTTGGGATAGCATTCAAATCCAGTTGGTGCGGTGGCACAAGATTGCTATCAATGCAACATTCAATCCCTCTTCCGTACTGTCTGGTGGATGGGGAAATGCAGATATGGTCAACGACTCTGAACTGCGGCAGCATACCCGTGGCTGCATGCAAGAAGTCTTTGATGCGGCTCGTAAAATATTTGGATGCCCATTCCCGTCGGAACTAGCCACCATTGATGCCATTATCCGGTCTACGGAGCGAAACAAGGGATCCAAGCCTAGCATGTTGTTGGATTGGGAGGCAGGGAGACCCATGGAGCTTGAAGTGATCTTGGGGAACCCGATCAGGATCGCTCAGAGATATGGCATTCAGATGCCGCGACTGCAAACAATGTATGGATTACTGAGAATGGCAGCACAAAAGCGGGGTATCCAGCGGCCGCGGGAGACGACACAATCTACAGCCAGATTATAGTTTCCTTTTCTTAAAATTGATATGTTTATGCCATAAAGTATTTGACTGATGAGAAAACAAAGAGTTGATCCGACTGGCTCAACCAGCATTTGATCAGCGCTTCTGCTGCAAGAAAAAGTCGTTGCGACCCTCCTCTTCTCCAAACGCAGCTAGAATAAATAAACCCTTCCTGAACTCTACGTTGCTCTACCAACAACTCTTTTTAACCCCCGGTATCTCACCCGCCAACGCTCTTTCTCGGAAGACGATACGGCTAACCTTGAAATCGGTTACATGACCCTATTTTTCCATGACGGTACAGCATAGGTGAGCGCCTCAGTCAGCTGAAATCCTATGACTCGTCTTCCACATACCCTTGTCTTTCCACTCTCTACACATCGGTTGTGAACTGCTGTCGGCCGTGAATATTTTGGCAATTTTTGAAGCTCCAATTGCGCACGAATACGGTCGTTCAGAGTATACTTTCCAGACTTGTCCCGTGCAATAAGACGGAGGGCTTCGCGTATGATTTCATTTTCGGCTACACAGAGCCGAGTAAGTTTGTCTCGGATGATATTGGAGAGGGGCATGATGGAGGGGAGGAGAATGGGTAGGAAGAACGAAGAACCTTTGATTCAGAACAAAGCGATCCGTCCTGTAGCTCCTACTCGTGCAGGCTCATCTGCTTTGCATGATCAACATCGCATTTGAGATTGCCATGGCAACAGGGCGCATTAGCTAAGGCTGGGATCGCCAACTTTGCGAGAGCCAGCTTTCCCCATATTTGTCAGCCTGCCGCTCATCCCAGTCCAATGTCTGAACGACGACCCAGTATTGCCGGGGAAGACATTCCTCAACCACCCTTCTCTGTATTTTTGAAGGGCGCGGTATCTAAAGGGTTCGGACGGGGGAGTAGAGAATTGGGGATTCCGACTGGTATGTGCTACCTTCCTCCGTTTGTTTAGATAGCATCAGAACCTGTCGGGTGGAATCTTTCTTTTGGAATATCAGTTCTCACTTTTTGTTTTAGCAAACCTTCCCGAGGAAGTCGCAGACGAAGCAGGAAAGGTTATTGACACGGGAATTTACTACGGATGGGCAGGCGTCGGCTCATGCCCAGAAGTTCACCCTATGGTGATGAGTTTTGGCTGGAATCCATATTACAAAAACGAAAAGCGATCTGCGGTGTGTTCATTCATTTTGAGCTGCCATGATGCTGTCATTTTCTTTTGGTATTCATTGGTGAAATTTACAGGAGGTACATATTATCCATGATTATCCTCAAGACTTTTACGGGGAAGAATTACGGGTCATTGTGACTGGTTACATTCGTGCCGAGAAAAATTACGAATCTCTAGGTTAGTCTTCTACTTATCTATTTCACCAGAATATGGTCATTGACGCGATATGATCTAGATGCCTTGATAGACGACATCAACACTGACATCCGAGTTGCGAAAAACTCTCTTTCACGTCCCGCATACCAAGCGCTGAAATCCCACTCCTTTCTTGTCTCCAGTATCCCATAAGCGCCGACCGACGCACTCTCTGTTTACATATGGACACAAACTCCAGTATCTACATATCAACCAGAAAGACTGGCAAATCTACATACAAATATTACAGAATTAGATGGTATTTAAAAAGATTTTGACTGCCCCTTTTCAATCTCTGGTTTTTTCCGGTACCCATCGTCCGATGCACACGTCCCATACGGCAAACCGCTTGATACAGGTGGGGTCGGCCAGTTCCGTCCGCGTAATATCCGATGGTACCACGACGTGACACAAAAGAACTCGCTACGGTCAAATTAATGAATGTACCCTGATCCAAGAATTTACAGATCCGTACCTTATTCACCTGCGCACAGACACGATTTACGCTCAACGCCCATACCCAGGTTCGTTCGGGTATATCGGGTAGGGTATCCTCGTGTGTGGTGTGTGAGACGCTCGGAACAACAACTATCGCATAACTACAGACAGTGAACGATGAGATTGCTATACATCAAATCAAGGAGTTTACGCGTAACGTACTCGGAATGTCGAAAAATCGGTCCTCGTCTATAAAGGACTACAGAAAATGACTTTTTAGATCGGTGATGAATTGATGATGAACATTTAGGAAACCTACCAAAATCCGTTCCAAACTTTATGCCTGATTTCACAACCCACCCTTGACTTCTGTAATAATGATACGCAGCATAACGGACTCCAAATTCGCTCGACAGTTTTGAGGTCGTCATTATTTCAGGTCCCATCAATTGTGAAGCAAATGTCAGTGCATTTGGATGAGATCGCAGTTTTGACCACAATTCACATGGTTCAAGTATGTCACCCTAGTCTAGGGGTCAGAGACATCTCGGATGAATATACATAAGTAATAGTTTACCTCTTCTGATTCTCTTACAGCCAGTATACCTAGGCCGTAGGCAAGGAAGAACGCCTCTTCTGGTGTTAGTTGATATCGCTCGGGATCGGTAGTGAGAACACCCCAACCCAAGCCTTCCGCATACGGTGTCGACACTAATGGATCGTTTTCGTTTGAAAAAGATGACATGCTCGTCATGGATTCAACTTCCGAAGGCAGCTGCGCTACATTACGCCGCTGAGCGGTCCTCATGGCGCGTCGGCGTGCGGCGAGACCTGTGATTGGATCTAATGTTAAAACTCAAGGTTTCTGACGGTGCAACCTTGTAACTCCCCGACGACTAGTAATGCTTCTTGGACGGTCTACTCACTTTCTCCCTCGGTACTTTGTCCATCGCTTGCCATTCTCTTCCACCAGGTCGGTTCGCCACGTGATAATGCCGCCTTTCCAAAGAAGCCACCTCTCCACAGACCCAATCCAAGAGCATGAGTCAAACCAGCTTCCAGGGCAATGGTGCTTTTCCGCTTAACTTCCTGTTCCCAATTCAGGGCCCTGTCCACTTGGTGCTTTCCTCCTTGTAATATCCACACGCAACCAGACTCTCCCACAAGAACTCCTTCATAGGGTGGCGATGGAGGTTTACGGAAAGGTATTATTGACCTGAACGAGTGGAAAAGATATCGAAGGAAGGAGACAATGGTGGTTGACAAGAAGAAACCCTTGACAGGCTCTTCTTTGCTAACGTGTAGCGGAAACGAGTTTTGAAAGAGGTGCCGGTCATTCTTGCGGGTTGGACGTTTTGTGCTCTGCAATGAGTCCTGAGTGGTGCCAGTCGTGTTAAAATCGCGGGTGGATGATGACTGCTCGTGCGAGCGTTCGGTGGAGGACATTTCTTGTCTCGTGCGTTTTGATACCCAGCGTTCCTCCAGTCATCCCAGGTCTGGTTGGAGCCACTTACACTAGAATCGGATATTGTTCCAATTGGATCATCGTTGTGTCATGGCTTACAAGCTTACAAGATGCATGAATAAGCATGCATCCCTGCAGGCATTCACTTTTTGTGCCAAGAACTATGTCCTTCTGCATAGCAGAGCAGCTCGTAATAGAAAGAAGTCGTCTGCTAAATCACGGCGGTAGTTGGTCGGACCATAGTGTAAATGTCTCGCTCAGTTTGTGGACCCGCGTCTGCTGGTTGTCGGCAGCTGCGGCACCACGCACAAGAAAGGACCTCTCAAATAGTATTATCAGGATTGTTGAAAGTGAAATCTCCTGGAGCAAGAACTGGACTAGTACATGCACCATCTACATGAAGGGATTAAAAACACTTGTAAGACCTGATTGTCCATTTCGTCATAGGAGTCCGGTTGCACACATCAAGAAACATTGGGTGGACCACTGCAGCGTCACTTGTGTCATGTCCCATATTGAACATGCGCGGTGCGTACATGACATTCAATTGAAATGCTGGCGGCACAAAACAGAAATGTTCATCGACGGCCTTCGCCCTGCCACGTCGGGCTGTTCTTGGCGGCGATCACCTCATCTATCCATATGGGATTAATTACCTGTTGACATGGCAACAACGGTCGTTGAAGGGCAAGGCGAAGCGGGAGCGGCTGCGAGGCTGGCGTTGCCACTCGGAACACCGAAAGCCGGTTTACCAGCAGTTGGCCAATATACGTCCTCCAAAACGGTTAACATTGGTACCCTCATTGGTGTTTACAAAGCATGGCACTTCTGGACACGACCGATATTATCATCCTGACGGTGATTGCTATTCTAACTGCAGTATATATCCGGTATTTTAAAGATGGCGGTTCCAAGACGGTTACTGTTGGGGGTGCAGGATCTGTGGCGGCGTCGGGTGGTCCGGCTGGAAGTGTCAAACCGGGATCTGCGGAAAGTCCTCGGTAAGTCGGACAATGGATAACTGCAGCATGTCAGCACGTCGGTTGTAACTGACTTGTTCTGGGTCCACAGGGCATATGGAAAAAAGTCTATTTTGAAAAAGCTTCAGGCCTTAGATCATCCCTCCCAACTCATTCTCTTCTATGGCTCGCAAACGGGAACGGCTGAAGACCTTGCAACGCGAATTGCGAAGGACACAACAACGCACTTCAATATACCTACTCTCATATGTGACCCGGAAGAATACGATATGACCGAGCTCACAAGATGGCCAGGCGAGGCAGAGGGGAAAAAATGGCTCTGTGGCTTCTTCATGGCTACATATGGGGAAGGTGAACCCACTGATAACGTTGTGGAGTTTTACGATTGGATCATGGCTGGAAAGGGAAAAGGGGAAGATGATGGAGAACAGGACGACGGCGGAGATGATCCACTGGAGGATAATGCCTTGGATGGGTTCAAGTATATTGTCTTTGGCCTGGGCAACAAAACATACGAACATTACAATGCGATTGGCCGAAGGCTTGATAAACGCTTGATAACCCTTGGGGGTGTACGTATCGGGGAACGCGGCGAGGGTGACGATGACGCTAGGTAGGAGGTACCATCTTCATTACATCATGAATGTTACTAAATGGTTCGCTCGTGGTGCAGTATGGAAGAAGATTTCCTCGCTTGGAAGCCCAGTGTCCTTGCTACCATGGCCGAGTATTTCAACGTCGAGGATGCTGGCTCCGTAGGTCAGCGAGACAAACCTCACGTCCCGCTGTTCGAAATCGTTCCTGCCACAAATATATCCCAAGCCCAGGTATTCTGGGGTGAATACAGTGCGGGCAAAGCCAGGCGGTGGCAAAAGGCACAGGATGGTGAAGAAGATTACGAGATGGTAGATAGTGGCGTTGGAGAGAAGTTTGTTGAAGTAAGGTATGTATGAGATTGCATAAAATTAGGGCAAAAGAGTTGGCGCACAGCACATCATTACTAAGGTCGTTTTCGCCGCACAGAAGTAGGAAGATTGCGTACGATGCAAAGCATCCACATTACGGTAGGATTTTGACGAGTAAACCGCTTTTCGTCGATGTGCACGACGAGTATACCTTTGACAATACGTATCACATGCCCCGTGCTGGCCACAAGCGGTACTTGGTTGAGAATACCAAAGTGCGAATCGAACGTCATTGTTTACACGTTGACCTCGATATTTCGGGTAGCGGCCTGAAGTATGAGACCGGGGACCATGTCGGTGTTTGGCCCGTCAATGATGAGGAGCATTTGATGAGATTGGCGAAGGCGTTGGGATTAACGGAAGAAGAACTTGACACTGTTGTGAACTTGAAGCCGAACAAACAAAATATGGCGGCAGAGAGCGCCAAAGTCCCGTTCCCTGTGCCCTGTACTGTTCGGACAGCCTTAGTGCATTACTTGGACCTAGCTTCCATTGTGAAGCAGTATCAGCTTGAGGTATGCGCTGCGCAAGGTGGATTTAATAACGAGTAAGTCATGCGGTTAACCTCTGTCTTTTATTTTTGCAATCACTTAGGTTCTTGCAAAGTATTGCAAGGACGCTGCAGAGCGTGACTTGCTCTTGGAGCTAGCAGACAATCGGGAACTATATGTTCCACTGATCGAGCGAAGTCGCAAGGATCTTGCTGACGTCCTGGACGTGTTCCAAAGCATAGAGGTACCAATAGCAGTGGTACTCGGAGAACTACTTCCCCGCATCGCCGTTCGGTATTATTCCATCTCCTCGTCGTCCAAAGAGGAGCCAAACCATGTGGGCGTCACAGCTGTAATGGTACGATACGCTCTACCTTCTCAGTTCCCATCACATCGCATAAAAGATGGCAAGGAGGGAACTGTTGTTGTCAAACAAGGTATTGCAACGTCGTGGTTGCAAAGGCTCCATGAAGCGAGAAGTGGTCTAGAGGCGGAAGCCGGCGTTTTGAGCAACCAACCGGAGACTGAGCCGATTCCCATTCCCAAGTTCTACCTTCCGCTATATATCCGAACATCAAATTTCAAGTTACCCCGCAATCCTCGCCTCCCCGTAGTAATGGTGGGTCCTGGAACAGGCGTCGCACCATTCCGAGCCTTTGTCCGTGAGAGGTATCACCTTGCGTCTACGTCGCCCGATATGAAGGTTGGACCAACCTGGCTGTTCTATGGATGCCGGCATCCCGACAAAGATTTCTTGTATCGGGGAGAATTTGAGGCAATGGAAAAAGGGGTTGCGAATGGGCAGGTCGATTTGGATTTGAAGGTGTTCAAAGCATACTCTCGCTATGAGGGAAAAAAGGTATACGTGCAACACATGGTAAGGGATAACGGAAAGGATATATGGAAAATGATGGGCGAAATGGGAGGCTACTTCTATGTTTGCGGGTGAGTAGTATTCATCGCTGGAACCAGTGGAAGGTTTACTTACGGGCGTATTTATTTTTGCAGTGATGCGAAACACATGGCGCATGATGTGCAGAATGCTCTTACTGAGCTTGCGCTCAAGTTTGGTGGCATGGCCAGTGAGGATAATGCGAAGGCTTGGGTTAAGGACTTGAGGACCAAAGGACGGTACTTGGAGGATGTGTGGTCGTAGAGTAAGAGCATCTAGGTTGTCTTCAGAATGATTGCATTATTCGGTATTTTTAAGCGGAAGGATAGCCACAGGGATAGATCATAATGGCGGCAGCGCATATAGAATTATGTGGTTTCGTACCGGAGAGTGTAAGCACATTCGTTTGTTTATATTCGTTTACATAGCAACGCCTGAATCACGCTTATTGAGTCATCAAGCAGCGGTGTCAATCCTCTCCGCTGCCAAAAGATCACCGATCTACTGGTACCTACCCATGTCAACTTCCGAAAGTTCACGGCCTTCGGCAGGTGCTGCCAATAGCGATGACGGAAAGGAAGATCGATCCTTTGCGCGATGGCGAGAGACATTGTCTAGTTTTCTCACTCCCCGACCTTTGACCGCCCACGAAACGGCCGCAAAGGAGGCCAAGAACATTGAGGCAGCAACCCAACAGGAGGAACGGGAGAATGCGCGGTGTGAGAGGTGGAAAAAGAAGTTGCTGCAAAGCAGTATGTATAATGAGATAACCCATGGCGTGCTTGGTCGACCTTGAAGTTTAACTATTTATTCTTGACAGGTCCGATGGTAAAGTTTATGATGGACAACCTTGAGAAGGCAGGATGTCCATTTCGAGAAGATCATTTCCGATGCACTCCATGTGAAGTAACAAGAGCTGGAGGGTTTGCGCCGGAGTATGGGGTACCTAGCTTCATTCACTGTCATCCGCATCTTGGAGAGCGGATGCTAACCTGAATAACCCATTAGGTTATCCTCTGCCAAAACAGTTTCCTGTCAAAAAAGCACATGGAGGACACCATGACGCACGAGCTGATTCATGCCTATGACCAATGTACCACAAAGGTTGATTGGAACAATTGCGAGCACTACGCATGTTCTGCGATTCGGGCGGCGAATTTGAGTGGGGATTGCAAATTCACAAGGGAGTTGAGACGAGGATTCTTCTCTGTTGCAAAGCACCATCAGGTATGTTCAGTTATATCTGTTCTTAAGACAAGATTCATAACGATTTATTTGGCTATAACTCGTAGGCATGCGTGAAGCGGCGCGCGATTGCAGAATTGAAGCAGCTGCCACAGTGTCAGGGGGAGAGAGTGGCGGAGGATGCAGTACGAGTAGTGTGGGATAGCTGTTTCAATGATACAGCACCCTTTGATGAAATCCCATAGTTTTATGGCAGATGATTTATGTTCAGATTCTCTTGTTTATAAATTATATAGAATCAATGTAGACAATTCATTTTATAGCCAATATTCGTAGTCCAAATTGTTCCATCATTGCTAGAAGGAAGGGGTAAGACCGCAGGTGTTCAGTAGGAGTGTCGTAACGTACGTAGACCTTGTTAGATAATCTTCCAAACCGATCTTCGCCGGTTCAAGCCACTGGCTCACGTGACTACGTGCGAGCTGCTCGACTTTTCCCCCAGGTTTTGGGCTGCGTTTTGGGACGTTTTTACATGATTATCACAACTTCCGTACTAGCAGGAACTCTGCATTGGGGGATTTATTTGCCATGACGACTGATCTGGCAGCAGCACTAGCGGTCTTGTTTGCCTCTCAAACAGGGAACGCTGAATGGATCGCAAAACACATTCATGAGGAGGCCCTTGCACGAGGATACAATTCAACATGTCATGCACTCGACGACCACGCAAAGGCCAACCTCACGGGCGACAATGCAATCATAATAGTAGCTTCGACAACAGGTGATGGAGATCCACCTGACAATGCGACAAAGTTCTGGAGGTGGCTGCGAAGAGCGAAGGCACCCGAGCTCGAGGGCTTGAAAGGCAAAAAGTATGCGATACTTGGACTGGGTGACACCAATTACAGCAATTTCTGTAACACTGCAAAACGATTGGAAAAAAAAATGACGGATGTGGGCGCTGTACCGTTTACGCCAAGAGGGTTTGCGGACGATGCGACAGGGTTGGAGGCTGTCGTAGATCCTTGGATAGAAACGCTTTGGAAAGCCTTGCCGCAGGTTGCTTGTTATGATGAAGAGAAAGCAAAGGCTTTTGAGGAACGGGCGGAGAAAGATGGGAAATTTTGTCTCAAGATTGGCGCGGAGAAAGAGTCTGTTGCCGGGGGCGCTGACGCTGATGCGAAGAAAGAGAACGGGGAAACCGCCCACAGTATCGACATCGTTCCAAAGTCAACTGATGGGAAAGATTCCGCGCCTGTTTCATCCGTGAACGAGGTCTCGCAGACTACTAACAGCGGCGACTCTGGAGATAAATCTTCAGTTGCAAATGCTTTTCTAGCCCCGTTGAATGCTGAGGAGCACGATCTTCTTGACGCCGTACTGTTTACTCCCGTTCCTATTGTAGTGTCCAAAACAGCGCTTGACTCTGCAACCCAACTCACGAACGTAGCGAAGATCCCGACCGAGTTCCTGGATGTAGACCTGGCGGACCAGGGACGACCAATTGAAAAAAGCGTGATGTTGCCTTGTCACATGCTTGACACCCAGTCTATGGAGTCTCCTTTTGATTACACCGCTGCCAATCCCTTCAAGGCGAAGATTGCTAGCGTTCGGTGTCTGACTGGCCCAAAGGCACTGAAGCGCGTCCTTGAAATTGAACTCAATATTACCGGACTGGGGTGGGAGTACGCTCCTGGGGACGCATTTGGCATTGTATGCCCAAATCCAGATGGGTTGGTTTTACCGCTTCTGAAAAGGCTCAGTTTGGAGCCTACACAATTGCTGCGGGTGACAGCGAAAGGAGCGGCTGCTCTTCAAGGCCTACCGTTTGAGACCAAAACGCCCATAACGGTGTACGAGGCATTTAAATACTATTTGGATCTCCATTCTCTTCCCAAAAAATCCTTCCTGCGCGTGCTTGCGGAACATACATCTGACCCGACAGCGAAGAAGACTCTCTACTTCCTTGCCAGTGCTCAGGGTGCAGGTGCTTACCGAGACTTACGTCCACAGCAGCCCACCCTCTTGGATATCCTGCACACCTTTCCAAACTGTCAGCCACCGCTTGCGCGCTTACTTGAAACGCTTCCCCACCTACAACCCCGATACTATTCAGTTGCGACGTCACGGCTAGTTAAGGAACATTCCGTCACATTCGCTTTCAACACTGTCGAGTACCGCACTCCCGCACCATACAATAAACCCATGGCAGGTCTTTGCTCAACATGGTTGGATGTACTGACCGGAAAGAATTCTGCGCAGAACGTGCGTGTCCAGTTGAGCGATAAGGAATTATATGTTCCTATTTTCCCCAAACCAACCTCTGAAATCACCACGCCGTTCCAATTACCCGAAGACCCTTCCGCACCCGTAATTATGATAGCCGCCGGAACAGGCATCACTCCGTTCATGTCTTTCCTTGCACATCGCCACCACCTGTGTTCATCTGGGACATCGTCATCTTCATTTGGCGCTATGTGGCTATTTCACGGTCGTCGGTTTGCATCTGCTGATGGCGATGCCCTCTACGAATCCGATCTTGATACCTATGTCAAAGTAGGATCCCTATCGCGATTGTTGGTATGCCTTTCACGGGAGGACGTCACGCCCGACCAAATACGGTACAAGTACGTCCAAGATGGGATACGTGCGTTGGGTGCGGAAGTGTGGGATCTTGTACATGAGCGTGGAGCCTACGTCTACGTTTGCGGAAGTATCGCGATGGCCAAGGAGGTCAACCAGGCGCTCGCTGATATAATTGTACAGAATGAAGGGGCAAAGGATGGAGTCGAAGCTTTGACTTTGTTGGCTGACTTGGGCAAGAAAGGAAAATATTTGAAGGATATCTGGACTTGATGAGTAGTAGTTGGCAGCATTTGTTCTTTATCATTATTTTTTAACTATATTATAGCAATAACATGGCTTTGTCAAATGTCATGATTTGTGCACGGAAGGCGCAACTGTCATGTGATGCCCCAATTGATCAAAGTAAAAGTAACATCAATGATGCACGTACGATGTAGATCATAGTTCATGCAACTTCCAGCCCGATTACAATATAAGGTCCCCCCACAAATCACTTGTCTGGACGGGTAATGTACTGAATCAGCTATCGGTGATCGTTGGACGGCCGCTTGAACAATGTCGCCGTGATCAAACCGACAGCCGCAACCGCTGCACCCACGATCGCCATACCAACGAGACCCTCTGAAATTGAAATGAACCAGTCAGTACACTTCTTATTTTCGTCAATCCGTTTAACGGATAAGGGCGCCCACCAGATTTGACTTTGTCATCGATTAATTTTCGTAAGGATAATGCTTTATTATTGCGCGACTCAAGTTGTAAGAGTGTTTCATTGTACTTCCGCGCATTCTAGTCCAGTGGATTACAGGGATTTAATGTTCTGGGTGAGCAGAAATGCATTCTACCCTCAGCTGCATACCCGGTAGTTGCCTAGTTTGTATTCCCCCAATGCAAGGTAGTATAAGCACTCCCGGCGTCGACTTGGAAGCTCGCGGTAAATTTCTAGATAGATTCCAATTTAGCAACATGTATCCTAATTGTACAAATGTGCCAAACCATACCGTGCAATAACTTGATACCCTCCTGCTGGTCAGTCCGCACACGACTTCGTACTGGAGATGCAGAGGTCACCAAATGCTAGTCGTATTGCTACATAGTAATGTACGCACCAAGTGCCCAAGCGTAATTGAATTTCGTTTGAGGCCGAGGTTTTTCGCCTTCAGTAAAGTATTGGTCACGAAGAATCTGATATGGGTAAGAATCCGTCTTGGTTGCTGCTTGGCCGTACAGGTACACTTACCTCGAGCTCCTGAGGAGATAGAGAGATGTCAGCTTCAGATGCGTCTGGCAGTGTGTCCATGGTTTGCCACTGCGTTCTAGGTGCTCGTCTTGGGAGGAATGTGATGACAGTTTAAAAATCTTGGAATTCAAAAACCTCAACGCCATGAGTCAGATGTGTGTCAACGTCATGTGCGATTCGATCCGCATTGGATCCTGACGGACGTTTTGTTTACAATGGATCTTGTCGACATTGATTATATCTTTTTTATTTGGACCTTTCACCCCAGAAGCAAGCAAGTAAGGAAATTTAGGTCCAACATACTTGGGAAGTGTATCTACTAGCGATATCAGGTGTTGAGTAACATCCACTCCTTGTCCTTGCCCGACCGATCCAAAATTACCATTGTTTATTTTGTCAATGTTTTATGAATAGTTTATACACATACAGATGTAATTTGCGCTAACCCAAGTTAATCCCAATCACTAACTTCTTACGATACACCCTGATCGTTTTGCGCTTCGCCAGCATCCGTGGCCATGTTTTTGCTACTCTGTTTGGACCAGGTCCACCACGGCCTTCCACCTTGGTTCCATGATGACCTCTTGTTAATCTTATTAATGGGAGTAGTCGGAGTGATTGGGGAGCTGACTGAAGTGGCCTGGGTTGGATATGTCGCTGCGCGACTTGCTTCCACATTATTTATTGTGCTCACATCCAAGGGAGAACTAACGGCTTCCAACGGCACGGGTGGAGTGCTTTGGGGGGTGACATCAACCGTATCCGGTTTTTTGACAGTAAGTGACCCCTTTCGCTTCTTCTTTTTCTTCTTATTGGAGGATTTCGACAAATTGTCGTCCGATTTTCCTACCGCTCTTTCCTCCTTTTTCTCTTTTTCCGGGGAGATCTTGGACAGGGATAATTCGCTTTTCACTCGTAAGCTATTTAGCGACTTTGAATTACTTGATGTTCGGGAGGAGTTAGAACCGCGGCGAAAGAAGCTGCTGGTCTTGGACGATGTTCCTACTGTTGACATGGTGTCGTCTGTCCATTCGCTGCAGTCCATGCCACCAAAGGCGTCATCAGATAGCGCTTTGGTCGGAAGAGTTACTGGATCATCATTAACCAGCTCCGCTTGTTCAGCATTCATGGCCGATCGTCGGAGCGAGTCAGTACTCTTCCCCTTCAGCATGTGGGCCCATGAAGGCGTTCGCTTTATGTCGCCATCGGTCGTCTGAGTCCGCGTTACATTCTCCTTTCGCCTCATGTCACCCGCGTCCTGTGATTGCCTCTCCCGCTTCGATTCCTTGGACGTGGCAGGTACAGATGTGTTCCGCCGTCTCGCAGCTGTTGGAGACGATTTGAGACTATTAGATAGTACGCTACTGGGCACGCTATCCGCACTCAGAGGGGTTTCGTTGGGGATCTCCACCTCCTGATACCTATCGGCGGCATCTCGCAGTATGTTGTGCTCAAAGTCATAATGAATAGAGCAGAATCGTGATCGGATGGTTTCAGCTTCTTGAAGCCATGCATTTTTATCGTAAGCACTGATAGTCTGAAGAGAATGAATTTCTTGCTGCAGGTGGATAATTTGAAAGACGTTCTTCAGGCCTAATGAGTTTTCATTTAGCTTTTCTTCCTTGGACAAGTATAGGAAACTTCCTGCGGCTCACCATGCGCATCCGGTTTATCGAGGAACACAGCTGCCTCCAATGGTATGGGTGGTTTGAACAAAATGAACGTATCCGCCTTTTTCGGGCGCACAATGAGGACGAGATCGGTGAAGAACAATACGACCACCTCCACGGTGCCATTGGTGTTCTTCTTCAGATAGGTAAACGACTTTTCCGAGATCAGCTCCCGGCGCCCATTGGCAAGCTTGAATCGCTGATGGAAATAAACGGGGTTAAAAAAAATCCTTAGAACCAAATCGCCCGAAGAATATTGCTTGCTTACCTCAACTACGTTATTGAAGTCCAAGTTCTCGTCAATCAAGTTGATTCTATATGCAGCCTCATGGCGTCTAACACCCTCATTGATATCTGCTACTTTTTTTTCAATACCGTTAATAAAATCATTGACAGTCTCGTATTCCGAGGATCCTTTCACAGTATTTGATAGCAGCCGCTTGAACAGGATGGGATACCGAGTGATGCGATGCATAGGCTTCACCAACAGATCTGCTAAGTTTAACTTGTTCAGCTTGGGATTAGCTTCGCACTGGGTCAGCATTTTTGTGAACATAAGATCTTGTTTTAGCCGAGCCAGCTTCCGTCGAGCGTTGTGTTGGTTGCTACAATATGTCTCGTATGCCGTGAAGGCATCTAAGCGCTTGGCAAACAAGGAAGTAATGTTGGGAAGTAGAGCGCTCGTGCAACTGACGTGATTATGAAGCATCTCGTCCCGCTTGTCAATGAGAGTGGTAGAAAGCTCATCGTGAATCTCGAGTATAGTTTTGACGTTTGAGAAGACATCGTTCTCGGATTCCAAATTCAGAACACCGGCCACTGATAATGGCCTATAGAAAATCCCCACAATGTTCCTCAAATCATCTGTGTAGTTAATTTCCGTCTCGATGATTTCCATCAATACATCCCTCTGTTTGCGTTGTCGTGTTTCATCCTCTTTTGACATCGTTGGTTGTCTCATTGCGGATGCTCCACGCTTGGGATGCTCGTATAGAGTAGCTGTATCAATGTTGACCTTAAGCCGGAATGGTGTTTCCAGAAGATTCAATCCGAGCTTAGAAGGACAATCTTCATGGCGAAGGGGCACATCATCTCCATCTCTGCTGGTATATGACAGAATATAATCTTCATCGTTACCAGGCATCACGAATTTTTCGAGAGCCATTCTGATGAGTTGCTTGACGGTCGTCTCGCTGGTAATATAGAATGTCTTTGTAGATTCGGCCTTCATGGCAGAGTCCATTGTGACAACTTTGACCACCTCACCCTCCTTACTCAGGTCTAAAACCGTACTTGCCGAACTTGATGTCCTCTTGTGCTCTGCCGGGCGTACACCTTCTTCGGCCTTCGTCTCCACTAGTGAAGGATTGTTTGCGGCAGCGGCTGCGGCTGCAGCCAGGGCCGCCAGTTGCAGTCGACATCTTGTCAATTCGTGCTTGAGCACATCAAGCTTCTTATTTGAACGTTCCATCTGTGAGTCCATTTCCATTGGTACCGGCTTTTTGCTACTACTTTGCTTGGCTCCCAAGCTCCCTTTGGCACGGAGTAAATTATCCAGTCCGTCCCGAATCTTCATTTCAATATCCACTTCGCGCTGCACCGCTTGCATCTTCTCGGTTACCCGTTTCATCTTCTCCGACAAAACTTCGGATTGATCTTCTACCTCGAGAGTGTTGGATGGCTTGACACAGGAAACCCGGATAGCGTTTCGACAGTTTTTGTGGCACATGTATCGACAAGATTCACAGCGGTAGGCCGAGCTTGCGTCTTCGCTTCCCTTGGCGACTTTGCGGCAGCAATGTTCACAAAACTGTTGATCACCATTTGTATACTGCACGAATGTGTGTGGGAGATCCCCTGAACCATATGCTACGTTCAACTGGTTCTGAATGTAGTGGACGAGGTTAGTTCTGCTCATCGTTCAGGAAAGAGACACTGCGTACATTAGAGTTCCTTTTCCAGTCCTTGCTTGGACTCGAGCTTCCATCATCTGCTGTATCCGGAGCATTGGTAGACTTTCGACTGTCAAGAGATGACATACTCCGCGTTCTCGAGGCGGAGCTTGACCCCTGCTTGAGCAAAGGATGAGTACGACAAGGTAACAGTCCAATCGCAAAGGCATGTCTGGAACGACCTTTTGCGAGGACTTTCGAACAATAACACCCGATCCACGGACTCGAAACACCTCACAATCGACACCCATGGCTTCCAAGGAAGTCATCAACTTTTCCCACACTTCATTTCCGTCGTAGACGGCGGATGGCATGTCCGTAATTCTCTCTGCTGCGCGATTATATTGAATGGTAGTCAAATGCCTGGTTCCTCGTAAATCATTTCTCATTGCCTGATAAAAAGCACTTGCTCGGAAACTTGGAGCAAAGGAATCCGCCGAGCAGATCGTATCCGCCTTTTTGCCATCTGCAGCTGTATCTATACTGGCGTCAAAGCTGCCGTTGTAGATTTCCTCCAACCAATTCAGGACCATGAAGGCCAGGTCGTCAAAAAGCGTCGCATCGTGATTATCGATATTGGCCTTTATGGCTGCTATGACCTTGCGGACATTTTGGTATTCGGGTGGAACGCGGCGGAGAATGAACATTGGGGCCGTTTTGACTAGGTATGTGTTGTAAAGACGATATGCTTGACTTTTACGAGCGGAGCTGTACAGAGTCGGGTAATCAAATCGAAATTGTTGGGCATCCATTCGAAAGTACTAAAGTCAACATGGTCAGATAAAAAGAACCATCCAGATACAGGAAGGGTTTTCATTGCCATACGTAAAGATTTTCAAATTCCCTCCACAACAAAAACATTAAAAAATAGCATCTGGAAGGCAGATACAAGCGTCGTGAGCAGAGAATCCTTTTGTCTGCTTCCCAAAGACATTTCAACAATTACCTTGTAATAGGATGATTCCAAATGCCTGCAAATCCCTGCGTCCCAATTTCCTTCAAAAAACCGTCATCTTCAGAGGCCTGTCCGTCTCCAGGTGCAGCGGTTCCGGCCCGTGACCTTGCCTCACGTTTAAGAGGGGCACCACTATCATGCTTTGGCGGCTCTGGCGCAGGTGCAATGGAAGTTTTGCGTAAATTAGACAGAAGGTTTGGTATAGTAAGCAGATTGCTCATCGTTTGGAAGGAGTACGAGGATCTTGACCGCACAACGGGAGGGTGCGTTTGATTTGGTGAAACAAGCCCTGTTCCGCTCCCCGGCAGAGATCCAGTTGCACTCCGTGGAAGGTCAGCCGATCCATGCGCTATGAGTGCTGGAAAGTCCATCGGACCTTCGCTGCCTCTAAAGTCAGCATCGGACGGAAGGCCGCCTGCATCCTTGAAAGAGGCACAGCGTCGGATGGTTGCAATCGTTGGACCAGAGTCTCGAGGTTCTGGTGGTGATGCCAAATTGTCAAAAGACCCTCCATATCTTGTCCCACCGGTTTTGATACCAAAGCCCCCTGATTGTGGTCGCCAGCGTGCCTTAGACTTTGACGAACCGTCGCTGTCGGGGGGACTCAGCGGTTGAATGTTAAGAGCGGCGTCTATGTCCATTCTTGTACCAAGGAATCACGGTTGCTAGAACATGCACCCGCCTCGGACAAATTAGCGACCTGCAGTTTTGTCATGAAGCGTGTTCTCTCCGCACAAATCATGACTGAGATTTCCAGCGACGGTCAGGTGAAAATTAGATACTATAATAAGAACACATGCAGCATATGCTTATTCCAGACGACTTTCTTGATTGAGGTACAGATGACCCTAACATGTCATCATACTATCGCTGATCTGGGAATCCAAACATTTACAAGAAGGCCCTATTCATCCCCACCCGCCATAACCGCTCGCTGTCCCAATAACCCTTTATCAGTAACGGGGATAGTGTATCCAGTTGATTTAAAAGTAATACTAGCCGGTAAATCCGGCTGTCCCTGGATAAATGTAGCTTTCAGAACGTGATCGGCATGGATCACCTTGCCAGTCCCTTTCAGTAACCCATCTTTCCAATCACCCTCCATCTACCAGTGGAACTATCAGCAGGCCAACTCATAATTTCAAATATATCCAGCTTGCGTCAAACTGTCGTACCTTGCTTCCGTTTGCTATGATTGTATATGTGCCTTTGCCGTGCTTTTTATCGTTCTGCCATTCGCCAATGTACGTATCTCCATTCACATACACATAGGTTCCTTGCCCATGTCGTTTGCCCTCCTTGAATTGACCTAGGAAGAAGTTATTCATGCCCTTCCAAAAATTACTATGACAAAGCAAAAGTTCTCGTATGCTCACCTCTGTATTTGGATCCGTCAGGATATACAAAATCTCCCTGTCCATCCCGAAGATTGTCCTTGTATTCACCAGAATATCGGGCTCTAGTTTTCTTCCACTTGTAGACACCAAACCCGTTGCGACTACCATTTAGGTATGTGCCTTCGTATATGTCCCCATTGGGAAAGATGTTCTTCCCTCTACCGTGGCGCTCTTTGTTTTCGTTCCTCTCTCCTTCATAGATCTAAAGGTTTGTAAACGCCATGTTTGCGGACGATGTACAACATCCGGAAACTTACCCCAATGCTAGGCCCCTCCTCTTGATATTCTGCCTCGCTTCCTGCGTCGGACATGGCGTCTTGAAAACCTTTAAAATGAGGTAGTCTCTAAGAAGAGGAGATATTCTAACATCCAGCGGAGTTGCCGCTTAGGTAATGCATAAAGTCACGAGACGACCAGATGCCGGATGGCGGGTTGCGTCTGCTCTGCACTGCCGTCGCCATCTTGCTTATATATCGGGCGCCAATTGATTCCAATAGCTCTGGACGCCACTGCTCGTTCAATAAGATAATATCTATATTCTTTGCCACTCGCTGGTTTCAATATCTGGAAGCGAAGCGAAAGACATGAACTTTTTTGGAAGGTAGTCGCTTGAGCTGGACGTCTTCCAACGAAAATTCGCAGGCTCAAAAACATCACTCCCAGCAAATTCGGGAAAGGAAAATCAAAAAAAGACGGGACGGCGAAACCTCTATGGCTAAGTCAGCCGTTTGTCGACGCAACTCTTGTCAACGGCAGTTTGCGAAAGGTGGTGGCGCTACCGCGATATGTGGATATTAATGAATGGTGAGACGGGACAAGGGAAAGACAGACGGGGAGTGAGAAAGGAACACGGCGGGATTCTAAATCATTTACTCAAATTGCTGCATTAGGCTAGCGGTTAATAGTAAGTTTCTCCCAGCGATGTTATTATTATACCTGCGTCAAATCTAATCCGCCATTTAGCCTTTGATTTCTTCAACTATGTGAATCTGTTTTATGGAGCAATTGCAGAATTCTGCACACCAAAAGATTGCTCAGTCATGAACGCAGGACCAAGGTAGAATCGATCGATGGACCAGGTGCACAACAGGCCACTGACCGCACAGTTCTTATCTAGCGCCGAATATACCTGGACAGATGGTCAACGCCGAACGGTCAAAATTCCAGCTCCTCAGTACGTAGACTACGTAATGACATGGATTCAAAACGTGCTCAACGACGAGACAGTCTTTCCAACAAAATCAGGTTGGTATCTCCGTTCTGGTTTTGACATTTTCTGCAAATCCTATAATATCATCTCTCTTTAAAGGCTCCGAATTCCCACCAAATTTCCTTATCTCCATCCGCAGTATCTTTAAACAACTTTTCCGAATCTTTGCGCACATATACCATGGGCACTACGATAAAATTCTCCATATGTCAGCCGAGGGTCACCTAAATACGCTTTTTGCGCATTTTATTTGTTTTGCGAGGGAGTTTGATCTATTGGATAAGAAGGAACTGACTCCACTTATTGATTTTGTGGTAGAGCTGGAGCAATCGCAGCGGATATAGTGGCTTGGACCTAGGAGAAGCGACAAGGGAGAACAATTGGGTTATCGTGGACTCTACTTTTCCTGTATCTACGTTATATAGTATATGTTTTCATACGCATATGGTGGCGGTCGCGCGCGCTGTTCTAAATAATACAATTTTCACGCATTCTACGGCAGTCAGCCATTTTAGCCCATTTTATTCATTTATTTTCTCAATATAATTTCCAGGTACCAGCCCCATTTCCAACAATTTAATCTTCACCTTTCCCTTCTTTGGTCTGGTCTCCGTGTCCGTCTCCGCATCCTTCCCCTTCGATTTCGCCTGCGAAACCATCTCCTCCAACTTCCCTCGACACTTGAGTCGTAGTGCGGTTGCCCATCCAGCACCATACACACCGGCATAATCTAACAGCTGATTCAATTGGGCTGCCAAGTCTGATGGTGCTGGGCTGCTGTGGACGGAGATGGCAGGTTTGTCCTTCAGGTCGCCTGTTGTTTTGGATCCGCCGTGAACAATGGTGAGTAGGTCATCGGCTACATAATCGATGCTCGCCCATCGCTCGTTTAGACCTGAGTCTCGCGAAGCGGTTGGAGTTGCTGAGTCGTCAACTCCTTCGGTTTCCATCGATTGCGGATCTACGGAAGTGTCCTCGCTCTCTATCTTCCCACCAGCTTCTTCTTCGCCCGGGTTTTCCTCCTTTTCGGCAGCTCCTGCCTTGTCTTTCTCTTCCTCATCCACCTCCATAGGCTTGGTATCACTATCGACATCGTTTGCATCCAGCGACCCAACAAAAGCAATAAAAATATCATCGCCCTCCGCTATAGTCATCTCCCATTCCGTCACTTTTTGGAAATCAAACATTGCTCGCGCACGATAAAAGCCTAGCTCAACTCCACCCAAGTGTTCCCGGAGTTGTCTCGCAAATTCAGGCAATATCATATGATTCATATCATGTGCCTCAACATCATGCGGATGTGCTCGGGGTTGCATTCGGTATTGCCCACGTCCCCGATGCTCGTCGTCGTCGGATTCAAAAAGCCGTTCTGCTGATCCATATGACATGGTTTCATCTTCATCTGAAGAGGAATTGAACCAGTCACTGCTGTTGCTTCGACTGGATGAGGCGGCGTTTTTGGGGAGAGGGAGACCGTAATGACGTGGGTCGGTAGTTGGGAACGCAAAATCCCTGATTTTTACACCGGGTATCGCTAAGAAGATGGCATTAGATTTTGATGCTGTCAAATCCAGATTCTGGCACTTTTCTCCTCCCTCTATGTGCATGTTGACAGTCAACCTCTACGAGCGCGTCTAATGCAGCCTTCAAACACCAAACTGTAATCCCACGCAGTTCACAGCGAACCATCCCCCTTACCTTCAAACTGCGAGTATCTCTGCACCCTCGACGCCCTCGACTTGCTACCTTGCGAGGCAACAGAGCTCCGTACGCTATTTCTTCCATTTTTCCAACTTCCATCGCTTCTGCCAGAAATCCGCTTTCTTTCCTCTTCAGTAATACTTGTTTCGGGGGCTTCAAAACACGAAATCAGACCACTAGGAAACCAAGGACACAGACGCACAGCTTCCTACCTAGAGAGACAGGCACCACCTCTTTGTCTGCCTCCATAAAGGACTTTCCCGTCTATGTATTCAAAGCGCTTCAGAGTTACGTAAGGTAGTCCGTTGCAGAGCGAATGGTGCAAGTTGCTTTAGAGGTGAGGAGGTGCGCGGTTCCGTTGACACACGGTGATGACGCTCTGCAGTTGGCATGGCAACAACACCACCAAACTCAGCCAATAAGCATTGAATTCTATACTGAATTAAAACAAAGGGTCTGCAGGTTACTACACATTTACATTTATTGAAAGCCTCATATAAGACTGGAAAAAATTCTAGGAACCGATCAGAACAAATGTCTATGTCTATCACGTTCATAGCCGTAATGAACTATTAAGCTCATTGGATATTTCCAATAACTCACTGGCACGAGTTCCAGACCATTGTCTAATTCCGACAACTTCTCCTCGCTCCAGCTTTTCCAATAGTTCCTTCAACTTGTTTGCATAAACGTCCATTATGGTCCAAACGCGTCTTCCGCTTTCCAGCATTGGCAAATACACGGTATTGATCATATCCAAACCTTCCTGAATTATAGGATCGTGCAGCGCCGAACGGGCAATTATTCCGTTTTGGCGGACTCTCGACACGAAGGCAAGGAATGCGGCACCGACAAGCCATACTGTATAGCATGTCACAGGATTCTGTATGAACAGAAGAGGTGGTGCAGGCGACGCGCGGCTAAACTCTTCCGCTGGAGATTGTGAGGGCGCAGGTGCTGGGGGAATAGTAGTAAATCCATTCATAGCATAAATCGCTCGGATGAGGAATGCTTTTGCCCGCATCGACAGCATTAGAATCTCGGCGGAAGTCGCCAAAGGTACGTTTGACAAGGTAACACAGGTACGGTAGCCAGCAGTTCCAGTAACGTCCATCTCCAAATCCACCCCCTCCCGATGATGCAAAAGCGCAAAGGCCGCGATATAAAACGCATTCATCATAGCATATTGAAAGCTGGCCAGCTGCGCGACGCTTGGCAGCGGAGGTAATCTCCCCTCCCTGAATACTTCCAAACTATCAAATGAACGCTCTTCCGGTGGCAAAGTGCTCCACCATTCTACCAGCACGTTGTGCAGGCGAATTCTCTCTTGTTCTCTCTCCTGAGCACTGCAACCACTCGGCTTTGGCAACACAGAGAAGACCAAACTCGCGGACGTCCCTTCGTATCGACGAGTGTCAAAGGGTACATCGCGTGAAAATCGCTGGATGCGTCGTAGCAAGAACTGCAATTGTAAGAACCACGGTTTCGTTCTATCGCAGTGAGTCTCTAGTAGCTCGAGCGACGGTGTCCAGGCGCTGGGTCGAAAATCATGAATCGTGTAACTGGGATGGCCATGAAGCAGTTGGCGCCAAAGACCTTTATCGTCCAGTTCCGGGGATGAAGTGGCAGGCAGCGCAACAAGATTAGCCCGTGAGGTATCGACCGCTTCGGCCAAAATATGCGTATAGTTGGATTCTTCCATGGCTGGATTTAACTCGGCGGCCATTGAAGTCATTGTGTCCGCCGTGAAGCAAAACATCCAAGTGACGCGTAATGTCAAAAGTGTATGGCGGGGATCACAAGAAGTCGGGGCTCCCCAGAGCGAGAGCAAGCGGTTCGCCTCGTGTCCACCGGCGAAACCAAGCCTCGCCCTTTCCGTAGCCTGAATAGCGGATGCTGTGAACGAACCGACGTATTAGGTTGACAACATGCACACTTGAATGAAAAATTCATCTTGAGCTTACAAAAATACTGGAGAGCCTTAGCAGGCTGGTTCATTCCAAAACTCCATTTGCCCAGCATAATCAGCACTTGTAAGCGGGTTATGGTGTCATTTACCCCTTCCAATGCCTTTGTAGCTTCAGCGTGGAAGAGTTCCGAGGCAATCCTCGGATTACGGTACGGTTCCTGGTACAAGGCTGGATGTCGTGAATGCAAGCATCCGTATGCATAGATTGCGTATAGCAGCGCTGGGGAGTGCCGGTTTGTTGGAATGAGATTGGAAAAGAAGTAAGCCTCGTCAAATAGAGGCATGCAGGTATTGATGAAAGCAAAGTAAAGGGCGATGAGATGGGTGAAGAGATGCGGTAGTTCTAGTGGTACAGTTGTCTGCATAGATTGTGGGATGGGATTTGATGGGTGAATTGCCGTCAGAAACGTTCGAGGATCGATTGCGTACGTCATCTCAGAAGACGCGAGCGTAAGATGGCTAGGTACGAGAGATGGCCATGATACTGCGTCAAACACTGGCAATTCGTTGCCGAACATGTAGGTGATGGGCATGGCCGGTGAACCTTCGGACAAGTCGTCGTCTGACGGAGGAGGATCCGACGGAGGCGGTGACGAGTATGTTGGGTTTCCAGCGGCGACTGCCGCCGTCATGCTAATAGATTGTTGTTGTGTACCCACAATTTGTCGCTGACCCTCCTGCCAATCCATCCATGACTCCTCACCATCATTCTCGTCTTCGTCCTCGTCCTGCTCGTCTCCGCTCTCTTCTGCATCCTCCGCTGCATTAGCTTTTCGGCCACTACTCAACCCCTCCATAATGCCAGCCATTTCGGCCCGTGCAGCTGCAGCAGTGCTGGCAGAAGGAGCTGTTTCCCCTTCCTGCAGTGGCCGTAATAGCGCCTCTAGTGCTTCGAGTCGCTCAACGAGCACGTCTCGCAGCTGCCTGCGTGGTCGCTTTTTCTTTTCGGCATATGTGCACTCTACGTCGAGAATCCCTCGATCCCGAGCCTTTTCACAGTTGTTGCAAGTAGGCCGAGCGCCGTTGCACTTTCGTTTCCGCACACGACATCGGTCTGGGTGGCGGAATGAAAAAATATTAGTTGGTGGCCGAAATTTGTCGGCATGACGCTCACTTACCGCAAGCTTGTATGCGGCCCTTTTTTGCTGGACTGCTATCGAGTGCTTCAGTAGATGGAGATGCAGAGTCCAAAGATGCCATTAGGCGCTGTTCCAGGTGGTGGAGTTGATCAAATTGCTGCTGTTTTTTCCAACTCGTCTGGTCACTTTTCATTACTCAGCTTTCCTCCTTCTGGTCGTTCAGTCATATTCTGTCACACCGAGGCGCTGTGATCGGCACGTGCGCAAGGCTTAGCCGCGCATTGTCGCCCTCCGTAGGCAGGTTTTGAGGGAAGGCCTGAAGTTTCGGGGAGACGATGACAAGGGCAATGTAAACAAACTTGGGATGCAAAACGCCAATTGATACGCTCTTAATTTAGCAACCCCTATGTCAAGTACCCCTACTGTCCAGTCTATATACAATCTCCTCCTACGCTTGCTAAGGTCTTCTACTAACACTGCCAAACTCGTGATCAAACTTGACATACAGCTCCAAATCCCTTGGCGAAACACTGGGTTTCACCTGCGTCAGGGCGTCTATGAAATCTTCGAGGATAATGGGGCGGACGTCGGACACGTCTATATTTGAAATATCTTGAATGTCGCGTATGGGACCTTTACGACCAGATCAGTTGCAAAGCACGGCAAAAAACGACATGGGGTTAAACGTACCGAGAGCTGCCTCGCGGACGAGACCGTCCATGTCGGAACCACTGTAACCTGCCAATGACACAAGAATTGTAAACTGCAAGTAGTGTAACGCAACCGACGTGTCGCTAACATACCGTCTGTTCGGCGAATCACCTCGTCAATATGCTCGTCCGACAGCGCGTGTCTGAGTCTTGACAAGAGATTCAAAACAATACTTCGTCGTGCTTCAGCCTCGGGTAATGGGATGTAGAGCCGTTTGCGAAATCTCCTGCGAGCAGCCTCGTCGATTTCATGGGGTCTGCTCCAGTGATAAATGATCAGCGATTTTCGGTATTAATATGATGGCTGAAACGGCGGTCGGCACCTGTTGGTTGCACCTGAGAAAGGGTTACGTTTCGATGGAACGATAATGAGCTTCAAATCACCCTGGTAAAGCCCGTACCTATCAACAAAATCCTATCTTCATTATCTGTCCCACAACCATCAAATTGAACCTACAGCAAGCAAGTCAGCCGCCAAGTCAAGGAAATTCATCCAACAAATGCTACAATTCCACACCAAAAATTCCGTCTTTATCCGTCGGGTAGCATCGTGCTCCCCGTCAGTCCGTTGAGTTAACAACGAATCGATCTCGTCAACAAATATAACGCTTGGCTGGTGTACGCGCGCGACTGCAAATAACGCGCGCACCATTTTCTCACCGTCCCTTTGTATGAGAATGCAATTCATTGCCCTGATCGAATGGCAAGGACTGATTTTATATCCAGCTTACCCGATCTACCGGGGAAAGGTAATATAATTAATAACGCGCCTACTGGCATCGACAGATACAGAGATCCACACATACCCATTTGGATGTCAGTGAGGAGGAGCTGATACTGAAGAAAGTCGCCTTACACTGACTGGCGATGCATTTGCCAATTAATGTCTTCCCTTAATTGATTATTTCATTTGTTACTCAGCGGCTCAGGCATAATATGAGATGGAAAGTTATCTCACCTGTCCCTAAGGGGCAGATCGCAATGATACCCAACACGAAATTAGTCAACAGCATAGAATGTCACGAAATGCTAGGACACCCACCAGGCGGTCCAAACAAAAGTAACCCTTGAGACAGAGCTATTAGCATGGTCCTGTGGTCGGTTGAAGCCCCTCCGCGCAGAATTTACCTTTTGAAGGCGCGCGTACCCCGCAGAAGATATCCGGTCGCAACATGGGAAAGACTACAATCTCTTTGATTGTGCTTTTTGCGAGCTCTAAACCAGCAATGTCGTTCCTAATAGTCCATCAGTTCATTACGACAAGTTCTGGATTGTGACCGCATATGCATGATGGACTGTTTTACCAAGTGACTTGAGCAACTTTATCCAGCATCTCATTCATGATCGTCTCAATCATCCGAGGCTCTATATTTCTAAGGCGCTCATCCACCTCTTCGCCGTCCTGGCTATGCGCGGATTGCGGTACGGATTTCCGTGCACGTGTAGAACTAGCAAGTATCGTTAGCGAATCGATAATGTTGGTGATGGGGTGAACACTTACCTGGTGCTACTTTCCTCATCCCTATTCAGCAGTGGTGGGACAAACCTTCGCCCGTTTGTGCCAAGATGCTTTTTTCTTTTCGTAAGGGTTGCACCTGCCCGGTCAGAATTCGGCGGTAAGCGTCCCCGGTTCTTGGTCATGTTATCCAGCGCCTAAAGGACTTTTAGTTAACGACCGCCACCCATATACTTCCTAATCAAGCGAGCAGTTACCAGCTTTTCACCACCGGTCATGAACCCATCACCTGATGGATTAGACCTTCGATTAGATGCATCTTCTTCGCTTTCCTCTTCATCCGAGTCACGGGCTCGTCTCTACCGAACCGATGATTGTCCATCAGTAATGAACCTCAAATTGCAGCGCGATACAGGTAGAGCACCTTGTATCCATTTCGCTCTTCCACGTCCATAGGATCAAGATCATCAGATGTATCCGTGCGTTTATTTAATGTTCTCATTGCCGCCAAGCTGACAACATGGCCACCTGCTGGCTGACCTCTTGTGCTTGACCGGACGTTTTGACTTTGTGTCCCAGTGACGTGTTCGGAGAATCGACGGTGGAGACTGCTACCAGACTGCTGACCCACCGATTCAGTTCCGAAAGGGTCCTTTCTCATTTGTGATGATTCTGACCGTTGTGACCGATTGACAGCACCGTTCAACGGTTCTCCATTGGAAGTGGGTTTCCTTGTACCCATCGGTGCAGGAGGCGGCGCGTGGTGCTGCATCGGAATACCTTGACCCTGAACAGGTCGAGAAATGGGTGTAGACTGCTTGCAGTTTGCAAAAAGTGCCTTTGCAACGCCGAATTCGGTCAAATCTGGTGGAGCCAAGTCCATGGAATCGTCGATGCACATCTGAAGGACTAGGGTCAGTTCCGTTACTGGTTCATACTCAAATTCCCTGCTCGTCATACAAATCCCGGAATCCTTCCATCATACCATATCCATCATGCCGTCCAAGGTCAACTCCGACTTCCAGGATTGCATGCGGCTTTCAAACCCCGACAGACCCCGACGCTGAACCAGAATCTTTTCAACCTGCGCAGCAACTGACCCAGCTCTTTTGCTATCAAAGTGAAATTCCATGCTTTTGCCATACATTTGGAGATACTATTATAACGTTTGTCAGGTGCACTGTTTTGTTTATCTTGGTAAAACCACACATAAGATCTACCTCCTCCTCCGCGTAGGCGATATTGTGACGTCGCTTTATAGCTAGCAGAAGCTCCTTTCCCGTCAATCCTGCGCTGCACACCTTTTCCGCTGCATCGGCGGCTTCAGCATCCACTAGTAACATGGCCGCCCGCATGTGTCCAGCAGCATCGAGGGGGTTGTGGGCTTGTTGTCCGGCACTTGCCGCACCCTGACGTTTCTGTCCTTTGGCTGCATCCACACAGGCTTCTGCTGCAAAAAGATGAGTTTGGAATCTGTGCAATCGTTCTTTGGCTTGCTGATTCATTCTTTAGCCAAGGTCCAATACACTGCTGGGAATATCGTCCCATGTTTATCGACTGTGCCAACTACGCATCTGCTTACGCTTACAGTATGTGGCGCTACGTGACAAAATAAGTAGTGGGCAAGTCAAGGCATTTGTTCAACACCGAACTGAAATGGCCTCGCAAACCAACACACCATCTGTCTGTCCGGGTTCTGCTGCAGAACGTGTCGTAAGTATCTGCCCGGGCGTCACGTCCACCGTCACTTACTCAGACCGCCGTTGTCCAGGAACGAGACACAATCCAAGAAACGAAACCTCACGATACTTATGTGCTTACTGGAGAAGAAGTGCGACTCAAAATCGAAAGACTAGATGCTATTCTAAGAAAGTGGGTGGAGGCGGGCGCTGTGATTGTCCCGAATTACCACGATGAGGATTGGGATTTGTGAATTTGGAGGGGATACGAAAAGTTTTTTAAACTTTACACAGTAGGATCTGAACGTTATGATGAGGTGATGAATGAATTCAAAAATGGGAGAACCTTTGAAAGGTATGGTTTGGGAATTAATCAAAAGATTCTCC
Organism: Spizellomyces sp. 'palustris'; assembly: GCA_006535965.1. Taxonomy (NCBI): domain Eukaryota; kingdom Fungi; phylum Chytridiomycota; class Chytridiomycetes; order Spizellomycetales; family Spizellomycetaceae; genus Spizellomyces; species Spizellomyces sp. 'palustris'. The sequence continues at coordinate 121,796 of QEAR01000023.1, read as the reverse complement.
CATTTTGAATTCATTCATCACCTCCATCGTAACGTTCGGATCCTATTGTGTAATGTTAAAAAACTTAGGGTTAGGGTTAGGGTTCTTATCCAATAGCTCTCACTGAGCAAGCACTTGTTCGAATGCTATGACCAGGGTGGCATGCGTCGTTGCCTGGTCCACTGTAATTAACAATAAAGTCCGTCGATAGCTGCAGGGCTGCGTGCTTACTTGAAAGAGAAAAGATAAATAGTGCAAATTAATGTAATCACCTTTGCCAGGATAATTCCATTGGGAGCTCGTTTGATATTATGTACATAAAATGCATGTAGTTGCGATATCGTGCTGAAATCGCTGACGCCTTCCCGTGCTTTCAACAGTGCTTTGTCCGCATCTGTCATCAGTGTAAGTAAGAAGGTCAACAGCGGCTGTGCTGTTCATTAGTGAAGATCACGTGCATCTGACGACCATGGCAACCTGTGAGTCATCTCAACAGAATATGGTTGAGTTTGGCCCACCACTTGGGATTGACCATTTACACATCTTTCCACATGCCTCTGTATGAACTAGTTTGCATAGCACGATCGTCAGCGGTAAGTATGCTATCTGCTGTAGATGAAGAGGCAAAACCCACTCAATACACCGCGAACTCCAGCCAATACGAGCAGCGGCGAGAGCTGCCACCAGTGCGGCGGCTGCACTCAACTCCACCCTTCCATTCGCTGCCAACTTTGCACCAACTGAGGGGTCAACTGTGGGATCATATCAGGGCTTGTTTGCTGCGCCGGAGAAGAAACCTTTGACGTCCACTCAGAAACTCATCAAAGAGTCAGCCCTCCAAATCCTTGATCGAAAAGGTGTTGTAAAAGGGTTCGAATTGACAGATGCTGACAAGACTCTTCCATATCGCATGAAGAGGCATCAGGAGATTTTTGATTCGGGAGAGTAAGTATTCATGCAGGCTTGTACCGGGGTGCGAAAATCGATTTGTTTATGCTTGCCTCTTACTCTGATCTTTTTTTTTGCAGCTATTTTGTAATGCAATTCTATTCCTCCCCACAATCCATGCGTGCGCTTTCCCGATCCTTGCGGTATGACCAGCGTGTCATTCGACACACCATGATCAAAGTTGGAGAATCTCTTGCAGAGCTCTCAGCATATCAGCCACCGGAAAAGTTGTAGAGGCAGATAGGGTTTATAGGAGTTGGTTTGTTATTTATTTATCGGGGCGTTAGGATAGAGTGAAGCATTGCCAGGGTGTGAAAGACTTAGCAAATAGCAGCAATAGCCGCTGGATTGAACAAATTCGCCGGCTCATGTTTCAATAAGATTCCATACAAATATTCCAACCAAAGCTGATTACCAGAAGTCTGTTGTGTATGAATATCATCAAAGGTAAATTTACGAAGATATTGTGAATAACGATTAGATTCTTCTTACAAGGTATTACATTAATCGGGAAGATACATATTACATTTATCTACAAAAACATTACTTAGCAGTCATAACAACAATTATAAACTACAAGATTCACTAGGCACAAGAATTCCTCCTCCGCTAGTCAAGTCAAAGGGTGCATACAGCATACTGTGTGCACTGACCAAAAATTGTTTGTACGCATCTTTACAGAAAGTGCCGACAACAGACGCTCTCGAAAACCTCGGGCGGGGGCGGGGGCGGGCGGCCGGGGGCCGGTCGGCTGTCATCCGAGTGGGCACTGTCAATTTACATTGCAGGAGACGCCCCGTTGGGCGGAGAGATCATCTAATGAGGAAGATGACCATCCAACAGGAGGTTCATATCCGCGTCATAGCCGCTGCCAAAATGGAAACGTTGCGGGGCCGCCAATTGCGAGCACGGTGGGGGCTTTTGTCGCATCTACCACGCATCGACACCATCTTCATCGAAACCTCTTGATACCATTCTCTCATACTCAGTATTTAACAGATGTTCCGGAAGGCCTAGTCCCCACATATGGAGAGTGTCTGCTTCCGAGACAGATTCCTCGATCAGGTTCATATGGCCCTGGTTCGATTCTATCACTCCAACCTTGGCAGCGAGGTACGGTGCAACCACCACCACAGCTCCCGCCAAGCTCCTGGCCACAGCGCGCACCATAATAACCCAAACTGATCGCTTCAATTTGGTCAATTCACCACGTTCATTAAGCTCCATTTCCGACGGGAACAGTAGAGGCAAATCCAAAGCCCTATTCGCCGCGACGCATAGTTGCAGATATTCGCGAAGGAAGCTCATCTCTTCCATCACCTCTGCCGGAACCATTGATGGAAGATTACGATGGGCGGTAGATGCTGACATTACCCATTCGGTCGCTAGATTGATGATGGTGGCAGCAAGGACTTGCACCGAATCGTGTAGATCCGACAAAACGTTTTTTGGAGCAACGGACGTAGCAGACGTTTCAAAGAAATCGTCTTCGGGCTCATCGACGTGCTTCTTCACTTCAGCGTCGTTCACGCTCTTTAAAGCTGCATCTAAAATATTCTTATCTATACCGGACTCGGCGAGTTCTTCTTCGGAGAGTGTTTCAGGTGGCACTACTGCAATCAAAGGCGGATAGGCCTCGTTGAGTTGCTCGAGGAATTGCTCGTCGCTCTCGTCCATCAGAAACGAGGGTGATGAAGAATTCACCGATTCGACTGCGGAAAGGGACTGAAAAATATTGCCAATGCTAGCTTGCGCAGGCCGTCCCCACTTCCTTAGCAAATGCCCCGCAATGAGGAGGATTTCCGGCTGTATAAAGCTTGAATCTGGCTGCGGGAAAACGCGTGATGCCATGTTGTAAGTCTGCCGAGCGGTTGCTTGTCTCGTCTGCATATAGAATCGCGCCTTGTGTGCGATGATGGTGAGACATATAGTCGAAAGCGCTATTGGGAAGGGAGTCAATCCATCAGATCCAGGTGGGGGTGGAGGAGGAGGCGGGGGAGCATTCATTCGCCCTAAGAAAGACATGCATATCAACGTCTGGCATCATATCAAAAGCTAGTTTTGACAGCTCTGCCTACCGGTAAAGCCCGCCATAAACGTTCGCCCAAAGTCCACCGATATGCGCGCCGAACGTCTTCTGGATGCTTCAATTCCCGCTCTCACCGCTGTTCGAGATATGAAGGTTGTCGCGTCCCCCGCAGCGTGGCCCATGGCCCCATTCGACACCACAGATGAGGTTGCACGGTGCACAAGAGATGCTGCACGATGCCTTACCATAGCGGCAATGACCGCTGCTTTGAAGGTAATCATTTCGTATCACAGGTCGACGAGACGGTGACGTGTGTTTTATGAGGAAAAGTCAATGGAAAATATCCCCTCGTCCGTTCAAGAGTACCACTCCTGCATTCAGCAAAACGTATATCGGAGCAGACTCGTTCGACTTTGAAAACCACCACTTAGCCCTTCGCACTGGCGAGGTCACAGCCGCGGGGATAGTCCCACAAACACAGGCGAGCGTGTTCTTCTTGGTCCACGGGGTTTTGACCCTGGTGACCAAAATCTTGCAAGAGGTGGACGCAACAGGAATGTCCGGCCGCTGTCTTTTATTCCCTTTACCTCCCACACCTCCTTTGGAGTTGTCCGCAAGTGTTTTCTTCGCCCACCGCCGACCAACAGCCCTACAGAAAACGACGTTTTTCTCGCGTGTGTTGTTGGGGAAAGGTTACCATGTGAAATTCCAACGCTTCGGAAAAATGACGTGTTTGTGAAAATGCAACGCAACGAACGCTGTGAGTCCGTCACCTTCAGCTGCTAATGACGACGACGACGACAAAACTGTTGAGCGGTTGCCCCATTGGCAGCTCTTTTTTTTTGGAAAATGATAACTTGTTATCACTCAATTGATCAAACAGTGGATTGACGTTGAATATAGGTCATTTTGAATTTCATGGCGCAACAAGTTCTAATCTATCAGAGGGTTGAAGACTGGAACATCTATGAAAAATGCTTCGTAGACTCGTCCAATGTCCGTGAGTGTACATTGGGAACATTAAAAAACAGCAGGCGTCGGATCAAAGCTGGTACATTATCAGATATTGCTTGACTCGACACAATTGGCTCGAAAAATTAGTCCCTTCAAAGTCCAGTTTCTCAGCAAACTCGCCACACAAAGCGCTACGAATGGCAAGGTACAAGTGGGAGACATATATTATTAGCAACGGTCTAAAAACGAACAGTGTGATATCATCGCGCATCCCGTTTCATCTGCTTGAGAAATCAATAAGTGTGGCCAGGGAAATCTGTACCGCACAGGTGTGCTTCCGACTTACCATAGGCTTGCTTAAACGGAGCTGGTGTTGCGCTGCTTCAGTGCCGCGGGGATGGTGACCAAGTTGTCAAAAGCCTGCTTGGTCGCAATTTCGTTTTCAACTTGTTGGACAAGAGGCGTCAAGTATCGTACATCCTAGAAGCGCAATACGGCGTGATTTAGACCAGGCCATTCCGTAGACAAGGATTCCAAAAAGATCGACATCAATCCAGTCTCGCCCAACCAACACTCCTGCCCAAGTAATAGAGTAATAGGTCAGCTGAGAACCCACCTCTTCTGGTTTGGTCCACTCCTTGGGTTCGAGCTCGGATTGTTGGGCAGAAAGGTTGATCGCCCTCCTCTGCCGGAAGACACGGTCTGTGTTTTGATAGTTACAATTTGAATGAGAAAACTTTCGACAAACACTGTTTTGACGTCCAGCCGGTACCCACCGTGGAACTCTTTGGGAGGGAGGCGGTTAAGAGCACCTTGGACAACTTCGTTCTCCTCAGGAATGAGGTCATCGTAGCGCAAACCTAACCAGCACAGCGCGCACATAAGCTTCAATGTTCTCTTCACCAATTTCAAATCCACCATTTCCATGTGCGTACCCATCTTCCGGTACCCCATCAAGTTGTGGTGCCATTCCGTAAGGTTCTTGGCGGTCTGGCTGTTACGCAGAGCACGGATCGACTGCAGAAGGGAAGTCATTGCCTCGTGTAAAGTTTTTGGTTAGGGACGTGATGAGGGTTGTTGCAAACCGGTCGTCGTCTTGCTCCGTAACAGCCGTTCAGAATGCAAAATGGTTTGCAAAGCGATTTAACCCGTGTATGGCTAATCCGGTTGGCGCCGAACATAGGTCAAATTAACCGGATCAAGGCCTAAAAAGTGAACCCCGCCGTCTTTTGCAGCTGCAAGCAGCTCACACCATGGTAGTTACAACGGCCGTTCCAAGAGATTTAGAGCCGTTTCAGGTGCTCATTCTCGGTGATGGCAACTTTTCCTTCTCCCTCGCGCTCTGCCGGATTTTATGGTCCCGACCTTCTGATCTTTCGATAACCCCTCAGAATGTTCACGTGGGCCATGTCTACCTCAGCGTGCCTGCTACCAGTGATCGCAAGATCCAAATAACCACAACATCCTTTGACGACAGACAAGAGCTGAATAAAAAATATCCAGAAAGCAAAGAAATTTTGGCTGCATTGGAAAGCGAACGTTTCGCAGCCGAGGTGACGGTCCTGCACGGAATCAACGCATGGGAACTCAGAGATCACTTTGGGGACCAGAATAAGTTCGATGCCGTAGGTATGTTATGGATGCTTTTTTACAATCGATTTTATTGGCGCTGTTTAATACGTTTGCTGTAAACTGTTAGTATGGAATCACCCGCACCTTGGAACTGAAGACTTTCGACTTCATCGCTTCTTAATGGCCCATTTCTTCAGTAGCGTTGCAAGTGTTTTGAAGCCTAAACATTCTTGTGTCTGTGTAAGCCTCGTGGAAGGGCAAGAAACTCGGTGGGATCTGGTTGCACAAGCCGCGCGATCGGGTCTGGGGCTCACGCAGGTCGCGGCGTTCGATGAGAACTTGTGGCCGGGGTAAGTTCTTTTTCATTGGGTCTAGGCTATGCTGTCGTGACTTTGCAGTGGCTAATATCCACTCATCATTGAAGCTATGTAGTCAAGCGCAACAAACATGGCGGGAGCTTCAAAAATACGCACACAAAGCAGCACACTGGCAGCGAAATGAAGAGCCATTTGTTTAGATTCGCCTTGGGAGAGGCAGAGGTGATATGGCGAGGCTTGGAGAGTACGGATATTGATGTGGACCTGCTACCAAGAGTGACGGCAACGGCTGCAGATGACGACACCTTTATAGCCGATTCTACCATAGCTTCTGAGGGACTGACTCACCCTGCCGGCGCATCTGCAGACTCCCGATCGAACAAGTCGAACCCAGTTTCAAACTTGGCATTCTCAGAATCCCACACGTCATTACCGTTGTCTCTCACTAAACCAACTCGAAAAGCCCGTCTTCGCGCTTCTATCCCATCAGACCTGGTTTGTCCCCATTGCGGAAAGCAATTAGCCACAGCGCGCGGCTGGACCCAACATGTCCATATGGTTCACACACTTCAGAAGTTTGGCACTGATTGGAAGCCCGATCGTATCAAACATCTATCATGCCCACATCCTTCGTGCTCCAAGTCCTTTGCCGACTCCGAATCACTCTGGCAACACGAGATCAACAAGCATACTACCGTAACGTCTGACGAACTCCCCACTGCGGTGGACCAGCTCAAAGGTTCCGGTCCCTCTTCAGATTGTGCTGGTGACGATTATGACTATATACCGTGCGATGTATGTGGTCAAGCTGTTGTGAAAAGAGATTGGGGAATGAAGCTTCATTTGGAGACTTTAAAACCCGCTGTCGGGCTGGACATGAGGTGCCCATTGTGCGAGACGGATGGTCAAGGGAGAGGCACCCTAGGATTTATCGAGAGCCGAGCACTGTTCCAACATTACAAGTTCTGTAGGAGCAAGAGGAGCAAACCGCCATTGGCCGTTGAGAACAACAATGATGGTCACAGTTCATAGATTTTGCATCATAGATTACATGTTCGTGCGGGCAACAAAGAATGTCAATGCATCGGTGAAAGGTACTCGTGGTTCGAATTGATACATAGAGATGAAATGCATATATGCCTCGAATTAGGCAGATAGGCAGTGGTGCGATGCACATACACAGCAGTATCGAAAGGGCATCTCCTGTTGAGATTCAGAGCAGAATTCTGTGGATTCTGAGCACCAAAGAATCTCAATTAAAAGAGTATATGGACCTGATACCTGATCTATTACTCTCTCAGGGATCCTACAAATGCCTGTCCACTTTTCAGATACGTTAATAGCCCAACAACACACTTGGCAAATTGTCTGCGGTCTGCAGGATTACTCATGTCATACTCTACAGTCCGTTTGAGGATCAGGTAATCCTCGGCTGTTGGACCAGGGGGCTCTGCCACCCTAGTCAGGTAATTTGGTGAGAATACGCCAGAGACTATTGAACATCTCCGGTCGTGCACCATGAAACCGAAAGACTATCCAGTGAGAGTGAGAGGATGAAATTAGAAGCTCGATAATACAGATATGGGGTAGGCATAATACTGGTCCTTACTTCGGGCTTAGCATGTGGGAGCCTAGATTGATTGTACTGGGCAACTGCTATAACTTTGGCAGCAATTTGAGCGAGGATAGCCTCATTTTCCCTATGCAGGTGTCGCTTCGTTTCTATGAAGGCACCCACAGCAGACGGGACTTTCCTGGCTTTGTTTTTTGATCGAACACGGATAAAAATCCATCAGTTTTCACAGCAATGCGCCGTCCGCAAACCCGCATGCCATGCTTGATTTCTTCCGATCTGTTCGGAAAGTTATAGAAATCCCCATGACTGGCATCACCAAGTTCAGGTGCATACCGGATATTGAGAGCCAATCGGCGTCCCCGGACAACGAAAGATCCCGCTGCTCTCGTCCAGTATCTCAAGAATGTCTTTAGCATTTCATCCGACGCCCGCCCAGTCTTATATTGCATGTCTGTGGCTGTGGAGGAGCCAGAGTCGATGCTATGGGCGGTTGAAATGGACAGTACACTGCTCAAAGAATCTGCAGACCCGGCCTCGATCACATTGAGCAAGAGATAGTAAAAGTGCCAAGACCCATCTTGAATATCGTCTAATTCAAAATCCTCAGACTCTAAGTCACTGGCCGAGTATTTGAACATTGTGGAGTGCATGTCAAGTTCTAGAATTCAAGTGCCAATGGTGAGCAAAGGGGCCTAAAACAAAAGGGTATAGTTTCAAGGGTATACCGTCATCAGTAGGGAAGAAAATGTCAGGAATAATGCTTTCAGGTGCTTCGTCTAATGCCAAATGAACTTTGAGGGCACCAAAGTCCTCTTTATCCCACTTGCTAGTAGACACGAACCCGGAGCGTTGAATGCTTTGGAGGGACACAGGTGAGACATCCTTCAAGGACTGGAACTCCGCAGAAGCGAACACATGAGCGTTGGTTTGGTGTGAAAGGGACATGCCGGAAGTGTTCTGTAAAAGTGTTCCCCCAATAGCGTAGCCTTGGTTAAATTAGCATTTCCGAGCTGGTTGTCGAGGCACTGACGTTTGTTTATAACACTATTTGTCCGTTTAACGATTTTATGTAAGCTGGATAAGACATAACTTTGCCACTGATCGGGGGCACAGTCAGTCCTTGAAAATCGGATGCTTCTTTCATTCGCAGCAAATGCCTCGACGAGAACCATAATGTGTTCTATTGAGGAGGAGATCCAAACGGGCGATGCTGAAACGCCGATTATCCGCAACCGACGCCGGCTCGTTGTGGATGGTCTATGTCACAAATGCAAACAATCACCACCAGTAGTGGACATGAAGCGGGTCATGTACTGCAAGTAAGGAGTTTGGTAAAGTGAAGGTGTCTGCAGCTTTGGGAGGGGAATTAAACAACGATTATTGCAGGACCTGTTTCAAAGAAAGTGTTGTTTACCGTTTCAGAGGTAACCTTATGCGAGCGACGAGAATAACTGACGGGGCGAAAGCGCTCGTCGCATTTTCTGGAGGAGCGTCGTCTAGGCACGATACCCCTGCTCTTACGTCCTCCTCTGAAACTAAGCTCACATGTCTATGCATTGTTTAGATTACTTTTGCATCTACTATCTGAATTCCACGAACCAGATCCCTCCAACCTGCGCAAGAAGCGGAAGTTCTCTGACGTGGTGATTTGTCATGTAGATCAGAGTGCCGTATTAGGAGGTGAAGATAAGGAGGCCGAAGTGCGAAGGATTGGAGAAGAGTCTGGCTTCCCTTACTTGCATATGCCTCTGGAGAGTATATTCAACAATGATGATGGATCTGATGGGGGGGCTCTCGTACTGGTCGGGTTCGACTTGGCAGACACAATCACGCTCAAGATGGTACATCAGGTCACATCCAAGCTCTCACCCGTCGCGCGGCTCCGGCGAAGTATTCATGGTCTTGGAAAGATGACCGCAAAGGAAGATCTACTACAACATTTTACTATGCGGGCGCTTTTGAATACGGCACGGAAGGAAGGATGTAATGTCCTAATATTGGGGGATAATGCAACGAGAATGGCTATAAGGATATTGGCTTTAACCAGTAAAGGTGGAGGATTTGGCTTGCCAATCGAGGTTGCTGGAGATACGGACTGGTTCGAAGGTAGTGGCATTTGTAACAGCGCCAGCATTTGATGGTTAGTAATGAATTTCCCATTCATAGGTCTAGTCGTTGCCCGACCGCTTCGAGACGTTCTTTCTAAGGAAGTTGCTGTCTACAACCAGTATACTGATCTGGATGCCGTGGTGATGCCGGCATTGACCACGGCGATGCCCGCTAAATCTAGTATTGATAGGCTGACTGAAGGTGAGATCCGCCACTGTCCGCCTATTAGAATGTGCGTCTCTGGATCTGAAGTCCTTATTTTTGCAGAATTTGTTGTTGGGCTGCAGCGAGACTTTCCAATGACAGTGAACACAGTGGTTCGTACCGCGGCAAAAGTTAAATCTGAGCATCGGGCGAAAACAGTAATGAAGTGTCCAATGTGCGGAGGGTAAGGCATTTCGATACTCATTTTTGCTAGGTCATTCAATTAACGTAGCTCTGGGTTTTGCTAGGCCAATTCAGGACGGTACAAATGACTGGCGATCCGGACATACTGTCTCACAGGTATTGAGCGACGCGCCAAGCAGTGACCCCACCTCTGGGACATTGTCAAGTGCATCAAACACACTCCCCTGCTCAGCATCATGCGCCTGTGCATCAACCGTGAACCCCGAATCCACATCGACATCCTGCTGCACACCCGCAGACCAGCCAATCAATATCATAGCGTACCTTTGCTACCCGTGCCAAAATATATGTCGTGACGCACAAGAATTTGGAGCTACAGCAGCAAAGAAAGGAATCGATGATGTTACTGTTATATTGCCATCTTATGTCGGGGAGGAGATCACAATGCGAAAGGGTCGGGAGTGGATGAAGAAGGAGATCGAAGAGTTTCTAATAGATGAAGAGGAGTAAAGCTTCCAAGTGGGTTGTGCAGTACAGCTACACAGACAGTGTACATATCATCATAAATCATATTGTGAGGTCACACATATTGCGCTGCTGGGGAACCAGATAAAATATGCACCCAGCTAAAAGGTTCTCCATAATTCTACTGGATGGCTTAAAAACGTCCATTTTGTCAAGTGCTGCGGAAAGGCGTGCGGTTACAAGCTTACGCGATCGCTAGCCGTCATCCCCTCGTGCTGCGCTTGCTTGCTGACTTTACCTGGCATGGGGAATTTGACAAGGCCCCTACGCATTGCCTTCTATGTCAGTGGACATGGTAAGCACATAGCTATTGTGACTTACTTATTTAACAGATTTGTATCTTCATGTTGTTACTATTACTACTATATTCAGGTTTTGGACACGCAACGTGAGTATACGAATATTTCCATTTTCCTGGAGGTGAACCCTCTAACTTTGGGATCTCCGCTCCATAAAAGACGGGCGACGGTGACCATCAAAGCGCTTCTCTGCAAAGGACATGCCGTTATAATAACGACCTCGGCACCTCGTTTCATTTTCGACGATCTCTTAACTACTTATCCTCAATGCACAGTCCGAAATATTGCCACGCTAGATCCCGGTGTTATACAAAAGGACCCCGTCATAGTAGACGTCGAAAAGACAATGGCCCAGCTGAGGAGCTTTTTAGATGGTATGAATGATGTTGCTAGCCAGGAAGCGGCGTGGATGGCGGAGGCAAAGTTGGATGTAGTCTGTTTGGATGCACCATTTTTACCCGCTCGAGTTGCAAAGGTAGTGAAGACCAATCCGACGCAAATTCGCAGCACCGGGTTTGTAATAGTTCTTAATATTCACAGCAAGTCGGAATACCCACTGTCATGATCACGAACTTCACCTTTGACGCTGTTTTCGATGCGATCGCCAAACAGCCATCGGACAAGGAACTGGTTCGAAGATGTAAAGACATGTACAACGATACTCAATACCTAATCAGGATTCCTGGATATATCAATATACCCGCCTTTGACAATGAAATGGATCAAAAAAACGTTCTCGATGTCCCTCTCATTGTCCGCAAGTTCCGCCAGTCGCGTGTTTCGATTAGGGAGAAGCTGGATATCCCCCTCGATTCTCACTGTGTGCTAATAACGTTTGGTGGATTCGAACTTCCGGCAAGTGCGTGGACAGCGGAGAATGTGCTCCCAGAAGGATGGTACGGAATAGCCGCCTGCCCTTTTACTGATCGAGATGTACGCGGACGCTTGCGGAGAATTCGGGCGGAGACCTGGTACATGCCGGATCTTATCAATGCTGTCGATGTAGTGGTTGGAAAATGTGGGTACGGCACGTGTTCCGAAGTCGTTGCGCATCAAGTTCCCCTTGTATATGTTCCACGATCCGGGTTCGCCGAGGAACAGGGCCTGATAGAAAATATGATGAGGCCGTATGGATATGCCGTTGAGATGCCACAGCAAGATTTTTATCGGGGACATTGGACACCACACATTCTGCGGGCCAGGCAAATGAAGGAAGACCATTCTCCTCCGAGTTACATAAGAGATGATGGAGAAGCCATGGCGAGCGAATACATTATTGAAATTGGGCTACAGAATGCAATACGAAATAATGGTCCGTATGTAGAAAGGTAGGTATCTAAATAGATCTTGTATATATATTGCCCACCTAGAGTGTCATGCAAGACCGGACGAATACATAATGATGGATATCTATCTATGCAACGAAACCATCCTACTCAACATATCGTTCTGCTTAGCCGACTATTTTGCTGCAAAGGCGCCGGTTCCTGGTCTTCCAATGACCGGGAATGTGAAGGTCGCGATAACATCTTTACCTGAACCAGGGAGCTCCAGTCCGCCGGTAATAGTTTGGCCAGCCTTCACCGGTCCTACACCCTTTGGTGTGCCTAAGAAACATATGGTGCGTCGATATTTATTTACCGTTATCCTTTGATTCCAGCAACGCGCATTTGTGAACCTACCAGTGAGGATTACATCACCCTTCTCCAACTTCATGATAGAGGACACGAATTCAATCAACGCGGGAATCCTAATAGCAACCTTTCAGCTATCCATCATAGAATAATCAAGGCACCTATAAAACGTACTTGAATATCATATCCTGAGTGGACCCATCTTGTACGGTACGTTCATCAACCTTTCAGTCAGACGCTATGAGACGGCTTCCTAGAATTGTACGCGATGAAGGTCGTCACACCTTGAGCCACAATCGTAGATCATCCGGATTTTTAATTGCAGATCTCTCAATAAAATCACTATATAAGGCATACAATAGCCTGTCAGAGATGTGGGATACGATCGACATGGGCATCAAACTTCTTCTAACCTGACAGGAGTGAAGGTGTCGAATCCTTTTGCGGTCGCCCAAGGCTTTCCGCTTTTCTTGGCTTCATCCTGCAAATTCCTTGCGGTCATATCCAACGCCAGGACATATCCACCGATAAAGTCATCCGCACTCGCGGCAGTAATGTCTCGTCCATCTTTGCCAATGACAACGCCGAGTTCGACTTCATGGTGCACCACACAGTTTTTCGGAACCTCAATTTTGCCTGGCTGAAGGAGATAGGATGTTGTAGGTTTGAGGAAAAAGAATGGGCTGGTCGGGACTGGGTTATTCAACTCTTTGGCATGTTCACTGTCAATTGCGAATAGCTGCTTTCAAAGACTGGGAGTTGTGATAATGGGACAAATGCGAGAACTTACGCATAGTTGCGACCGATAGCAACAATCTTACGACCAATGCGGGTGAAATCTCGGAGCGACATTGTGCAAGGACCTACAAATGATGGGATTCTTCACGAAGCAACCACCTCAAGTGGTGCCTGGCTAAGCAGCGAGTTCACGTTATGGGTAGCCTCATTAAAAGTAGTGATTTAACACAGTGACATAAGGAGCTGTTAGGACTACGGGCGTCATGTCCACCTCAGTTTCGTCCAATCGACAGATAGGAGCACCATATGACAAAGCTTTACAAAGTCCCTCTACATTGGTAGGTCATTTGTAAATCTACACGAAACTATTACACCCCATTTACCGTTATCCAAACTGTTTTTATTTGGGAATTTGTCGGAACCACCGTGCATGTAAGGTAGCTTCTAGGGATGCGGACACATGGAACTGCGAATGGTATGAAGGACATGCAGACGTTGAAATGCCCATGCCCAGCATGCCAGCAATAACATGATTCTAACGCATGGTAATTTTTGAATTAAGTCACTATGCCGCTTATTAAACTTGATATGGTATCATTGCAATAGCATGTAATATTCCACCTACTCTCGCGATCGAGCGCCCGCCTTCTTCTATCCGCACTCATCTCCTGCTCTTAGACAGCAATCCAATGGTCAACATTCCGCCTCTCTCTGCAATCTATGAGCCGGCCCTCGACCAAGGCTTGGTACCTGACTTTCTTCTTCGCAGAGGAATCAGATACCTTTTGTCCCGGCGGGTCTCTCAGTTAGCCAGTGCGGATAAAACTGGCTACATCAAGGGACTGAAAGCTCGTGAAGACATTGCGGAACACACCAAAGAAGCCAATGAGCAGCATTATGAGATTCCCACAGAGTTTTTTAAGCTGTCCTTGGGCGAAAGGATGAAGTACAGTTGTTGCTTGTTTGAGGCAGGTAAGAAAGTTTAGCTATTGTTTTAAATATTGCTGGTTCTGGGATGAATAAATGTATCTTCTTTGCTAAGGCGCGAAAAACCTTGAAGATGCTGAGGTTGCCATGTTGACGCTGTATGTAGAGCGCGCTGGACTGAAAGATGGGATGAGCGTGCTGGATCTGGGTTGCGGCTGGGGCTCGCTTTCCCTGTTCTTGGCCGAAGTAGGTTCGCTAGACGTGCAATGGGCGCTCACAATACCCAAACAACATATAGGAACTTGGCTGACCTTGTTTGTTATTCGGACCAACAGCGCTTTCCCAATTCCAAGGTCACAGGTCTTTCAAATTCCTCAAGTCAGCGACAGTATATTATGGCGCGAGCAGAAGAACTTGGTCTATCAAACCTTGAAATTTTGACTGGTGACATCAATGTCTTTGAAATGGACAGAACGTAAGTAATTTTTCAACAATTTTATTGACCGAACTCTTTCTGAAGCTTCACCCAGCTTCAACCGGGTCTTTTCCATTGAGATGTTCGAACACATGAAGAATTATTCTGCTCTTTTCACAAAAATATCAAAATGGATTGTCCCGGAGACAGGCCGTCTCTTTGTTCACGTCTTTGCACATAAAACCACACCGTACGATTTCAAAACAGAAGACGATAATTCGTGGATGGCAAAGTATTTCTTCACCGGTGGAACAATGCCCTGCGAAGACCTCTTCTTATGGTTTCAGCAGAATGTGGAGGTTCTAGACAGATGGACGATTAATGGGCAAAACTATGGTACATGTCTACAATGCGAAGGGGCAGTTTGCTTAAGCGTTAACGCAGCCACCTCACTTGCACAGCGCAGACGAGCGAAGAGTGGTTGAAGCGACTTGACGCAAATAAGCAGAAAGCAATGCCGATCCTTGTGAAAACGTATGGGGAAGAAGCAGCAAAGATGTGGTACCACCGATGGCGTGTGTTTTACCTTTCCGTGGCGGTAAGCTCTCTGCAGGTCGACATTATATCAGTCGAATGACTCGCTGACTCGTGACTGCAATAGGAGTTGTTCAACTACCAACGTGGTGACGAATGGGTGGTGGTTCACTATTTGTTCAAACGACGATAAGGTATGTCGCAAAGACACAAGATTCAAAGATAAAGATTGATTACGGTAGCTTGTGATAGTTTATATGTACAGCGTGGGAAACCGGTCGTGTTATGGCAATTATACAAATCTAAAGTGGTCCGAACTGACAAAATCTGTTGATAATTGCTGTAGTTAGTATGAATGTTGGAAGGGACGAGCATCAGATGAACGCTCACATGTCCCTTTGGTGGGATTTGCTGTATCTGGGCTCAGCACAAATATTTGGCTGAATAGTTTGGATTGTTTGTCATCGCCGTATCGTACCGTGCCCGTTACTGTGACCAGTATTTGACCAAGATCTAGTCGTGAATAATGGCAAGGGTGTTAACGATGAATAGAAACAGGCAAGTAGCACCAAGAAGCTTGCAGTACGCACCCATAACCGGCTGACTATCGTACGAATGCACAACGTGATCTATTGACAAGAGGACCAAAGTTCACTACGCGTGCGAACATTTGGGCAATTTGAGACAGATGGCTTACCCGTCGCAGGCAGCTTCAAAAAGAAATCTGAAGCGTTTTGTTGCCCCACTAGAGGATTTCCATTCCACAAGACGGCTGAAGAGTCCTTGTACATTTGGTGCAGCAAATGCCGTTGACGGTCATAAACTTTGTAAAAGGTTGGCACAAAGTTGTCTGCTGCCCGACTTGCAACTACAATCTGGTGAGAGGGATCAGAGGGGCAAAGTCTTGAGTAATAGAATAGCGAATGCTCACCTCGTTTGCGTCTGCCATGTTGTGACTTGGATCTGGGAATTCGAGAGGGCAAGACGAGAAGGTGGACCTGCGATGAGCGGCACAGCCATGTCATATCCATCTTACCCAAGAGGAACGCGGCCGTGACCAAGCAAACCCGTGTAGCGTTTCAATTTGGCAACGACACATTTCAGTAACTTTTGAATGGACCAACAATGCCATCTCCCAAAAGAGTCATGCGCTGGAGGCACAGGAAATCTGTTTTGAGTGAGCATAAACAGCATACCGCAGCAGTCAGTTGAATGGTGGGCAGCCAGGAATATTAGGTTGCTCTCATTTCGAGGGTTGAACTGTGGCGCTCGTTTTTGTTCTGAGAGGCCCGCCACCTACACATTGTGTCTGTCCTCCCCGCGGCGGAGTGTGCGGATTCTGCTTCGTTAGACCCTTTTAAGCCGGACAAGTATTTAATACTACAATGTTTGAATGGACTGGAATGTCTGCGTAAGAGACAGAGTGGAGATGGAGTAGTGTGACCGGAATGATCAAACCTATTCACAATCTACCATCAAAATGTTCAAGTTTCTTTGACATTTCCGTTCCTTCGTGCGGCCTGGGCATTTATGATCGTCCTCGTCGTCCTCCACACCTGGTCTTTTGCCCGAGACGCTTTTGGATCAGGGTTGACGATATGAGCCAACCTTTTTGCCAACCTGACAGCAGCTTCTCAAACAGAGGAGGATGAGAACAACCTTGTCATTGCTTTCATCGAGTAATCGAAGGGCAGCGGCTAGATATACGCACATGAGAGGGTTTGAAAGGAACGCTTACGTGACGCTCCTATTTGCATCTCACCATGTTTGGATTAATTAACGGCGTGGTGACTTCACATCGACGGGCAGGATAAGAGGATTGCACGACCAGATCTCCCTCGTTGACTTTCTGAATCAGTCCAACCTGTAATCTTGAAGGATCCCAGACTAGCACCATACAAAATCAGTAGACATGGCTCTTACCCCAGAAGTTGCACAAAAGGTATGCGTCTGCCACTTCTATTAACGCAGTCCCCAGTCGGTTGGTTCCGCATGCTTACACTGGCGACGATGCATAGGTTCTGACAGAAATTCAAAACAAAATTGTTGAAACCAGCCGCCAGCTCAGCATCGTTCGAGCTCAGCTCTCCACTCGGGATCGCGAGAAACGCGTGTGTGAACTCACTGTCAAGGAACTCTCATCTCTCGACAGCAATACAGGGTCCTATCGCGCTGTCGGTAAAATGTGAGCGACTATCCCAACGTTGTTTTGCTCGTACTGGTCAAGAATTTCTCTCACATTCTCATTCTGCCCGTAGGTTCATACAAGAACCACTTCCCGGCCTGATTAAAGAGCTCGAAACGCGCAAGCAAGAGTCCGAAAGGGAAGCAAAAAACTTTGAGCGGGCCGCGGGCAAATTGGAGAGAGATTTGAATGATGCTCAAAATACTTGGAAAGAAATTATGCATAGGGCGAAGCCAGCTGCATAAAAATGCAATCCTGTCTGAAATTGTGTCATTTAGAAGAGGTTGCGATTACGGCGATGTATTGTTGGAAAACCTAATATATAGTGGCAGTGTAATGACTACAAATGGGAAGAATGGTCGCAACTACAGAGAAAAAAGAAACTGAAAACTCCATCATCATCCTATTGATCGTGATTCCGATATCATTTTGCACCATTATTTATTGTGAGAATATGTAAAACATGGCATGTGTTCCACGACTCATTGCGCGCGTCAGATTCTATAGAGCAGCATTTCTTCCTACCCATTACCTAGCCAGCTATCGGAATTTGATGGATCACTCGTTCCTTTGTGGCGGCTCCAAGAACTCTTCTGCATATCGACATCCTGTCAGACATCCTTCGCCCCAGTGTACCCCCAAACCCAAGCATGCACCACAAACGTTATAGGTCATCTGAATCGCAAACCCCGTATGTTCTTGCTAGTGTTACTGCTGCTGACCTGGCATGAAGGGTTTGGGCTAGGGTCGACGGAACAAGGGATGTCTAAACGGACCCTTTAGCAGATGCTCTGCCCCTAGTTACATGCTAAATTGATTTTGTGGTACTCACCTTTGTGCTGCTGGATACCGAACACATATTCCGGGAGGCAAATGAGGTGGTGGGTTGCGTGTTGCTAGACTGTCCTAATGGGGTACTCGAAAATGCCGTTGTCCGGCGGGGAAGGGAGGAGCGGGTCGATGTAGACGAAGGACGAGCTGTCTCCTTCCGTAGCGAGCGAAGAGCATGGAGTCGTGTTGTGCGAATGAACATTGTGGGGTGTCCTCGACTATAACGTTGAAAAGTCCCAACTGATAATTCATTCCAACGATGAAGTGGAAACTGGATTTCTATGACAACGCATGACTCATGTTTTTGGATGATCCACGCGCATCAAAGAACTTTGTGTAGGGTTTTGCAGATTGCCAACATATAAACCATGGCAGCACGACCTCTGATAGCACTCCAGCGCTGCTTCTCCTCAACAGTGCGAACAGCATTTTCGGCCGCCGGGAGCCGCCCTGCCCTTTCTACCCCGTTTGCTGCTGCCAGTGCCGGCCCAGTTGGCGGTATCCTACGAAGAGGACTGCAGGATTTTTTTGACAATGAAAAAGGATGGACATGGTCGGAGTCGGCACTTCCTACAGGTAAGATGAGGAGTTCAATATCATTATTAGATTCAAACGGTTTATGTTTTCTTTTATGCTTAGGACGAGCATGGCTTGCTGCCGAACTTCGGAAAAAGAGCTTTGAGGACTTGCACCAGTTGTGGTGGGTGTGCATAAAGGAGCAAAATAAGATCTATTCGCAAAAAGAGGAAGCCAGACGGTTCTCGCTTTTCTTCCCGCACAAAGATCGATTGTTCCAGGTAAAGTTTGAGTTTACCCTATGATTAGGCCGATGAATGTCCCCTGCCCAAGACTAACATTTATTTTCTGTCACAGGTGAAGCTCACAATGAATCGGATCAAGCAAGTTGTTTGGGAGCGCCGCACGCAATGGGTCCGTGCACAGGCTGTTGTCCAACGCGAGCGACGGGCCGAGGAGCTCCGAACGGAGGGTCTCTCTGAAGTGATGATTGAACAAAAACTGGAAGAAATGTTCCCTGTACCAATTGAGAATATTGGAAAGAAGCCTTTCAAACTAAAATCTGAAGAAGCGCGGAAGAAGGAGATTGATCTGACGGGTCGGGGGAGAAAGAAGTCGGGAGGGTCGACGTGGTATGTCGTGTAATGTACCTGTATTTATTAATAAGCTTTGGTCGGGAGGACGAGTGTTTGTATGGTTGATTGGGAAGTGACTCAGCTAGGCAGAAACGTAGAGAGTTGGGAGGGCTGCTCCAGAAGGAGTCGCCAAGAAGCCCAACTGGCGTCACAATGAGCTGTATGTACGTGCGTACATTGCTTTTCATCACTCTAATATTTATCAAAAGAATGAACCCCGCCCTTGTTTCCTCTTCACCATTTTCAATGCAACACTCTTGGGTTGCAAAGCCATTGTCGTTGTCGTTGTCGTTGATACCCAACGTCGGAGCTCTGTTTGTGGTGACTCACGTGTGTTTGTGACGAGTCACGTGCGTTTGTATTTCTTTCAAAGGGTTTGGGGGGGCCTTCTTTCCTCCTTTCCCTCGCTCCCCATTCCAACCCGTACGGTTGCGTGCATTTACAACGCTCCCTCGCGCATCTTGCTTCTTTGTTGTGCTCGGCTTTCACACCCGCGCACCAAGACATTGGCTGATCTTCTCACTCGACATTTAATCTTTTCGCGCCTACTACACCAGGTTTCTTCCCGCGGTCCGCTTCATGAACTTGGTTTGGAACGTTGTGCTTCCGGTCTACGACAGTCTCCTTCCTAGCGAGGATACACGCCCGTATCATATATCGCCACATTACATCTCAAAGACGAGAAGGAAGAAAACTTTTAGTTTGAACAATTCGTAAAAGAATTCCAGTTGGATACTAAAGCACGAGCAAGTAACAAAGAAGTCCTAGTCTACACCATTTTCCGGGAAAGCAAGTAAAACAAGATGTCTGGTGGAAATATCAACATTCGTCGCGATGTCAGTGACAAGTTCTACCGTTACAAGATGCCGAGGTGCGTTGGTTTACTGTGCGCAGTTCTAAACAAAATACTTACATCATTTACATGTTTGATAGGCTAATCTCCAAAATTGAGGGCAAGGGCAACGGTATAAAGACGGTTGTTCCCAACATGTCTGATATTGCAAAATCCTTGAGTCGTCCACCTACCTACACGACAAAGTTTTTTGGTTGTGAGCTCGGCGCTCAAGTCAAATGTGATGAAAAGAACGACCGCTATATTGTTAACGGTGCTCACGATGCTGAGAAGTTGCAGAAGCTTTTGGATGGTTTCATTGACAAGTTTGTTTTGTGTCCATCCTGCAAGAATCCCGAAACTGACTTGGTAAGAGAGCAGCCTACATCCTTCTAGCCCCAAGTGTTGCATAAGTGACCAAGCTTTCTTTCATAGATCCTTACAAAGGACGACTTCATCATGAGGGACTGCAAAGCCTGCGGTGCTAATTTACCTGTTGACATGCGTCACAAGCTTACGACATTCATTGTGAAGAACCCTCCTGCTCAACCAAAGAAGATCAAGAAGGCAAAGAATGGGACAACGGAGGGCAAGAAGGATATGCCCACGCCTCCTGACACTGCCTCCAACGGGTCCGACGAAGATGCCGATGAAGAAGTCACTCGTATGATGGATGCTGAAGCCGCCGCCATGCTGGCAGCCGCACCCGCTGCCGATGACAATGCTGACGATGATGACTGGGCCGTTGATACCAGTGCGGATGCTGTCGCTGCTCGCATGAAAGAGCTCAGCGTTGGTGGGGCTGTTACCAAGCTCACGAACGCTGACGAAGATGACGAAGGCAGTGATGGTGTGTATCCTATTTGGTTACTAGGCAATTTATTTGTAACTTACTAAATGAGTTTGACAGATCCTTTGGAGCAATTCGCCGATTACATTACGACGCATCCTTCTGCCTCTGACGCTGAGATTCAGAATGCGGCTCACAACCTTGGCATTCGTTCTGACAAGGCCTGTGCTATCCTCGCTCAGGTTCTTTTCAACGAGAAACTCTTGGCCGAGAAACAGATCAACAAACGCGCTGATCTCTTGCGTAAGTTTTTGAAGAATGAGAAATCTCAGAAAGGGCTTCTCGGGGGTATTGAGCGTCTGGTCGGTGTTTCCTATAAAGACCTCCTTCCCAAAATGCCGGTCATCCTCAAGGCGTTGTACGATGAGGACCTTGTTGATGAAGAGGTATTTTTGAGCTGGGGTGAGAAGCCCTCCAAAAAGTTTGTGGACAGGAAAATCAGCAAGGAAATCAGGGAAAAGTCCGAACCCTTCCTTGCTTGGTTGCGTGAGGCTGATGAGGAGGAGAGCGAGGAGGAAGAAGAGGATGAGTAAACTAGTAGCTGGTCTCGGGAATTCATTGGGGTGTGGCGAGCTTTATTCATGGGTGGTGTACTGAGTTTGGCGGCATGTAGTGTGTTCGAGTCATGTTGTGGTACTAAAAATATGGTTATCTCATGAATTACTCAGTGTTTTGCCATCTCTTTTTTTTTTCTCGGTGACAATACCAATCTGCATCGAGATGGCTAGAACTATATTTGCGCAAACTTGATTAATCTGGCTACAGTTTACAGACTGCCGTCACATTTCACTCTACAAACTCTGCAATCTCATCATAGGTGAAGGTCTACAAAAATAGTCATCAATTGACAGGCCATCACAGTAAGCGGTCACAAAAAAACACTCACCAAGTACTCAAACGAGGTTTCCATCTCCACCACAGCTCGCTCTCTTTCCGAATCCCGTTCTTTTAGCCGTCCCACCTGCCCGATGTGTTCCGCGTCTGTACATTGGACGACACAGACGGCATGTCCAACTGCTGGGATGACTGTTTCCACATGTCGATCCTTCACTCCTAGAAAGCGGCAATCAGTAAGCGAGAAAGCTATCAGATCAACCCAGCATGGGACGCACCTTCGAGAAGTTCCCCAGAGTCCAGTCGCAGTACGCACTCTCCAGCAGTGAATACGTCTTGGATTGTGCCTTTGTGATTGTAGTATCTGCCATTGCCTAATGATTTGCTTATAACCCGCTATGTTTTCAAGATAACGAAAGCAACGCTCAATACGTCGCGTCCCCGTCATTCCTGCCTATGAAGGAACCTACCACTCTTACTCGTGGTCGTAGCCATGACCGTTTAGGAGCCGGTGATGAAGAATGTGAAGAGCTGCGTCGCGGATTTCCATCAACATCGCGTTTTTTGCCTGTTGAAGTGTGTCCACGTGGAGGAAGGCGTCGGATATCTTCTAGCCATACTCGTGCAATCTAAACAAGCGTTATAGTTACGTTAGAAAGAGTAGCTATCGCCGATCAAGGCCATGTTGACCCACCTCCTGAGTATTAATTAACTGAACTTTCACCACAGTCCCAGAGGATCGCTCTTTTATTTCCACAATGGTTCCTTCCTGGCCTTCATGTCTGCCGACAGTCACGAGCACGGCGTCGTTTACACGTAGTTTTGCTGATTCCCATAGAAAATAAGATATTGGACAGGATCAGTCTGGAGGAGCGACAATAATATTCCATTCAAAAAAGAAATACAACCTTCTCGTGGAGGTGTACGTTCTCTCTCCTTCTCCTTGCGACTTCGAGGTATATCTCGATTAATGGGTTGAGCGGGAGCTTCGGCTAAAGGCTGAAGGTAGGTAAAATTACAAACCAAGATAGGATATAGGACACAACAACAATACAGAGTCTTGCGCTAACTCTGTTGCCTGCGACTTACGTCTGGCTGCCGCTTTTCGCCGGGTTTAATGTACTTCTTCTGTTTGACCTCAGTTGGCGGAGCTGGTGTTGCGCCTAATCCAAGAAGATGTGGTCGCGGTTTGTTGACGATTGGTTCAATTAAGCTATGATTAATTAGCGTAAATTGCTGTCTTCACCTCGAAACAATGGAGAGACAACATCTACCCGTTGGGGTTTTTGCCGACAGGTCTTCCCTTCTCCCATCCCATTCCTCTCAGCATAGCCATACCAAACTCTTCTATAGGAACTCGCTCATAATCATCCAGTGTTGCCTATTTATCAGGAAACAACCAAAGTAAAATTAGTTCCATGCGGCCAAGGTATGTCACATCTCAGCATTGTGGTGCACCTCGGCTGGTCTTAGATTCACATCATGGCGGTACTTTTCGGTTGCATCTTCAATTTCATCCAGTCCAGGCACAGAATTCTGCGCCAGAATAGGCAATGTGTGAAGGCGCGGTTCGGTATCGTCCTGCTCGCCGCTGGCATCTACATGGAGCCGTGGCATCGCATTAGCGAAAAGGCACCCAGTTACACGCTAACGGGTATAAGCTTACCTTTCAATACTGCGGCCAATGCTTCCTCCTCCAAAGTCATATTCACAGCAGGAGCCTTGGATATGTCTGCTGGTTCAGTTTCCTCCGAGTCTGGCAGTGTCAATTGAGTCGGCAACAATGTAGACGACGTGACCTCGACTACTTTTCGCTTCTTTCGAATCTGCAAGCCCCACTTTGATCCATCTTCTCCCGGATCTCCTACAGAATCCTGTCTGTGTTCACCTTCGCCCTCCTCAACAACGGGCCCTGCGACCGAAGATACGGGTAATGCCGGAGACTGACTACGATTTGTTTCTCTTTTTCCTTCGTCCGTATCTGACTTTGAAGACACCGAGCTTCCTGCATAATTTCGCCATTGGTTTGCTTTGATAAGAGGTATCACCAGTGGACCCTTTGGCTCCGCGACGATTGTCCTATATTACGACAGATTAGAAGTCAATGAGGTTTCAAATGCGGTGAAAATGGTGCATCCCATCAGATATGCATACCCTTTCAGTTCAAACCCAGAAATTTCTGTAACAGTTTCATCTGAAGCTTGAGTACTCCGATAACCACCCACTCCGTCGTGATGGTCAAACGTTCCTATTCGCCGCTCAACTGTGGCCGTCTTTTTCGCTCCTAATGACAATTTAATGGAACTTCCTCCTTGTGCTCCAGGAGTTCCACCTCGGGAGTTTGAATTGCTAACTGGCGAGGATCTCTCGTTTGCTGCTGACATAGTTAATTTGCCCAGAACCAAACATTGGTGTGGAATCGAGGTGTGCGAAGTCATCCAGCATCGTACATGACTGTGCCGTGTCAGTCACGGGAATCACGTGTTATGACCATTCCATTCGCTGTGAGTGTGCTTTGGATGGGCGCTCGTTTGTTAAACTGGAGATCCGACAATCGTAATGGCAGACCTACAGCAGTATATAAATCGTACGCACTTGTGGCTGGTTTTATGATGAAACGAGCATGAAGATATTGACTATACTATTCATATCTAGAAACTGTGGCGGTTCTGACCTCCGATGGAAGAGTAATTATGGTGAGCAGAGCAGCTCTTCAGCAGAAACCATGTTCGGAACCACCTGCCTAGCGCTCCCTGGCACGGATAGTTCTCTGGGTGTGTCACGGATGGCGCTCTGAGGTGAACAGGTCCCGCCAGGGTGAAAGGTGTTCCTTGGGTTTAGACATTCCCTGCTGCTATACGGGCCGTTGGAAAAGTTGCGACAGATGCCAATAAGAATATTCAGCTAACATCAGAATTTGCGCTACAGGGGACACTCAAAGGTTTTGATCAAATCACCAACGTCATTCTTTCCGGTTCTTCGGAACGAGTATTCGGTGATGAGGGCGTGGAAGAAGTGCCACTTGGTTTGTACATTATACGGGGGCATAACGTGTAAGCACACAGCATGTTTTCTTCATTTCCTTCTACGTTCGCAGTGTTATGACAGATGCTGCTCTAGTGCGGCAATTGGACAGGTCGATACTGAGACGGATGAAACAATCGATTGGCCAAGAGTAAAAGCAC
The DNA here is from genome assembly GCA_006535965.1 of Spizellomyces sp. 'palustris'. Taxonomy (NCBI): domain Eukaryota; kingdom Fungi; phylum Chytridiomycota; class Chytridiomycetes; order Spizellomycetales; family Spizellomycetaceae; genus Spizellomyces; species Spizellomyces sp. 'palustris'. The sequence goes on along the minus strand of QEAR01000023.1, from coordinate 97,024 downwards.
AACCTCTGCGCGCCATCAAAGGAGGTGCCGCAGTGTATTGATATTTAAATAGGGGTTGGTATAGCGTAGCTTAGGAGTGGCAGGGGTTGCTGCAATTCGAAATCCGGCGCGCTAGGGAAATAGGTTCTCAACCATGTAAATATGATTAATATCGGGATTTGTGTGAAGTCCTACGGCCGTCGCATCAATCAATGTCGGCAAAGAAAGCTGCATTGGCCTTCTTGCCGCCCCCTATTCCTCTCTTGGCCTTTTTAGGCTTCTTTTTCCGTTGCCTCTCCTGCGTTCCTTCGTCAGAGCTGTCCTCATCAGTTGAAGCATTCGTATTTGTTCGCTTACTGCCGATTGGCGCTGGAGATACCTCTATGGTACCAGTGACATCACCAACGGCATCGTCCTCATTTCCGCTCTGGACCTCCTTATCCTCGTCCCCGCTATCGTGCGCGGTAAGATCCTGTTCTTCGGCCACTTCATCCTCTTCGTCCTCCCTTAGCGCTTCTTCTACACTCCAAAACCTAACTGTAGAATCATGCGAGCATGTTCCCACCCAAGTCCCATCCCTCGTCAACCGGATCCGCTCAATAGGCATATCTCCATGATCACCTACGGCACCAACCAACCGATTTGGTAATATCCCAATAGCCCGAATGATCCCGTCCCCGGATGCAGTCATGATCGTCGAATCATCCACCTTAACCATGGAATCTACACTAGATGGATGGCCAGGGAATCGATCCGTACAGTCACCCCAGTTACCCCAAGAAAATAGAAGGAGAACTCCATCCTGCGTTCCGACAATCGCCTTTGTCGTGTTTCGCACAACTTCAACGCAAAGCAGCTCGTCATCTTGGTTTTCTGACACAGCCACAGGTTTCGACTTGCGTATGTCGAAAATGGAGAGGCAGCCGTCCCCACCGGTAGCAAGTAACGTCTTTTTGTGCTCAACAAATGACATATCGGAAATAAAATCGACATTTTCATGGTATTTCATGGCTACTTTTCGCTGTCGGGTATCCCATACTTTAACGCACCCTTGATCATCTCCAGATGCCAGCAAGTGATCATTCAATGTGAGTAATGCATTGAGCGGTTCACTGCAGTCGGACGCCGGTACATTAGAAAATGGATACTAACACAATTAGTCGTCAACAAATCATACCTGTGTGCATTAGGCTTGCGCAACGTGACCTTGCCAGTTTCAATATCAAGGACTTGCAGACTCTTATCCTTCGAACCTGTAAACAGTACTATAACGGCCAAGGGGTTAAGCTGACGCATATCAGGCAGCATACCCGCTGCAATAACACACCTGACCCATCCGCACTGAAGTCTAATGCACGACAACTCTTTCTGTGGTGTTTAGACCGAACAACTTCCGTTGGTGCTACTCCTGCCTCATATCTGTGACTTTGGACAAGGCGTCAGTACAAGTATGCCCAAATTTCTTACTGTCATAGCGGAATACCACACCAGAAAACCTCTCCCGTGATCAGTCCAGCAGCAACAATGTTTTCATTTGGGTGGAAGGCTAGCGTAAAAACTTGCGAGTCGTAGCATATTGGGAGCGGCGTATCGGCCTAAAGAAAACAACGAATATGGTCGCACTGAGGATCAGATAGAAATTGAACATGCCAGTTGATAGCTTTATTTCAGGGGGTGCACCTACCATGATGCTGAACCTTTGGAGCGGAATGCCATTGCAGACCAAGATCTGTATTGGTTGCCACGGCAACAGGACTGGTTGCAGTCATCCAAACCCGCATCCTTGAGCTTGAGGATCGCTCTCATCTCCCAGAACACTACGAAATGACAATAGAGAGCCTCGCCTCTCAGCCGACACAGGGTAGGAGCGCAATTCTCGAATTTTTATATTCATTCAGTCACCCATTATCCCATCCTGGCCAGGTATCACCCCGTATGCTACAGTTGTCGTCGATATTGAAGGGACGACGACACCCATAACGTTTGTCCATGACGTCCTGTTTCCATATGTCAAGGAGAATCTTGAGAGCTTTTTGGTGGAAAACTGGGACAAGGAAGAGTGCGTGGAAAAAGTTGCGGCACTGAGGGAACAGGTGAGCATAAATAAACAAATGACACATCAAAGTCAATCTAAACCAGTCGACCTTAAAAAAAAGGCAAAAAAAGATGTCGAGCAAAAAGTAGAAGGAGCTGTGCCGATTGTCGAGGCTGCACATCCCGATCGTGAAGAGATCTGCAAGTCAGTCATAGCCAATGTCAAATGGCAGATGTCCATAGATCGGAAGATTGGCCCGCTGAAGGCTCTACAGGTAAGATGTCTGAATGGCGATATTTTGTTAGCGCGGGGTTCTCAATGAATTCCTAATCTAGTTGGGTCCACCAGGGATATATGTGGCGGTCTGCGTACGAGAGTGGGAAGATAAAGGGAGCGTAAGTCTACTACTTTTCTGGCAGACAAGGTTCAAGGGACTATATTATTTATACACATACTGCGTCACCGAATAAGTGTTTACGACGACGTCGTTCCCGCCCTCCGGAAGTGGGTTGAGCAAGGGATCGATATTTACATATACTCGTCAGGCAGTGTGGAGGCACAGAAGCTGTTATTTGGGTGGTCGGTTGAAGGCAATATTCTTAAGGTATGTAAAACTAGTGCGATAGCGCTGTGTATTCAAACCAGGATATTTTATTAATCACCCTGCGATGATGCTGTCAGTACTTCAAAGGTCACTTTGACACTGGAGTGGGATTGAAAGTTGAGAAAGAAAGTTATGTAAAAATCAGCCAAGAAATCAAACAAGCCCCTGAACGGATCCTGTTCATCAGTGACAACATCAAAGGTATATTGAAATGATGCTCTCATTTGCGTATTGCCTATCACCTACCGGTACGGTTTCAGAAATCGATGCTGCCATCCAGGCCGGTTACCAGGTAGCCATCACCAACCGTCCGGGCAATGCTCCATTACCTTTTCCCCCCGAAGCCACAACAACCACCTCGATCGAAGTCTGTGGCCAGCGAGTACCTATTATAGACACGTTCACAGAAGTCTTCGAGCGGACGAGTAGCTTCCAAGCAGCTACCAGGCCCGATCAGGGAGATTTTAAACTAGATGATTTGATTCACCTGGAAACAATGTAAATTTTTGCACGATAAGATCAGCCCTAACCCCACTGTTGCATTTTGTGGGAGGCCTCTCGAGGACTATGCCTTTTACTGATGGAGCTGTTATTTTTGATTCGCCCATTCAAGGTTCGAAGAGTTGGGTCGTGAGGATGGGTTGCGCGATGGGATACATGCTGGGCATACCGAAGGAAGAGTAGCCGGGACTGAACGTGGATTTGAAATGGCACGTGAGGCAGGATTCTATTTCGGTGCTGCAAAAATGTGGGCCGAAGCGGCACAGAAAGGATTCGTAGAGACGTCAGACCGGTAAGTTTTTTGCGGGCCATAATCGGCTCATTTCCATTGTGGCTGAATGCTAAGGTATCTTCTTCAGAGGTATGAAAGCTGTTCAATTGTTGAGAGCACAGGCACAGGACTTCCCGCTTGAAAATACCCACGACTCTGAGGGACCAGACCCAGTTACATCGCTTGATCGGATACGGGGAAGATTCAAAGTGGCCTCTTCCGCATTTGGGACATATGCTACGGGCCAGAGATATAGGGCAGATGAGAATACGAGACCGCGGATGAATTTCTAGATGTTACTTGAGTATGTTCATTACTTGTCACCCGGGCGATCAAAACAGGGCGACGGTGTGTTATATACGATCTACTCCTAACTTAGATATGTGCCGTTGATTCCTGCCATAATGTCTTCCCACTACATGAACACACTGTCTTGGGGTTCTCAAATACTCCCGCTGATCGCGCTATAATACCACACACGGAATTGCTCCTGGGTATTTCAGATTGCTTCGAACTTTGCAAGTTTTCCAGAACGATAGATCTCCCAATGACGTCCCAAACCTTTACATCTCCACTCTCTACTACCAGATCCCCTCTCCCGCTCGCATCCACAAGCAGTTTACCAAATTCTTTGAGCGCCTTTCCAGTGCTCTCACAGCCGCCACTTATATCTCCGCATTCGTGGAGTGAGACAGAGAGTTCACCGGGGGGCATCCCATCCACTGTTACATCCACTAAACATATTTCATCGTCCACTTGCACCATCCTCGCGAGACCCTTATTGTTCGTCTGAGCCCAGCCCGTTGCACCAGGAAACGACTCAAAGATACAGACAGCGGCGCCGAGGTGTTGTGCGGATGATGATTGCCCACGAAGGATGGTGTTCAGTCCAGTTGAACGGAGTGTGCGAAAGAGCAGAGAGGGAGGTGTTGTGGCTTCTATAGTGACAGTTTTGTTTGGAACTGAGATGTCGAGGGATCTAATGCCATTCAGTGGTGAAAGTGCGGTTTTGACGGTTTTGACACATGACTCGCAGTGGAGATCCACGGCAAACTGCGTCTTTAGAGGAGTTTTCAGAGTATTCGGTGGGGTTGACGGGCTTGTCATTGTCAAGGATAAAACCGAATTGAAGTAGCTACCTGGTAATTCAAAAGCCAGAGGCAATCATTCTGACAAACGTGTCCACGTAGCCATTGTTGCCATGGCTGCGATCATGCTATGCACAAATGTTGAAGCCAGCAACCATCTTAAAACTATAATTCTTATTAAGGACGAGCTTCGCACTCATTAGGATCGATCTGTACAAATAAACCAAAATTAAAAAATCTACATGCATTCGTCTCTGCAGCTCATCGAATACCCCAAATTTCCTCCACATCATCAAACCCAGTACACAGAAACTCGTCAATTCGTCTCACAGGTATTCCTTCCACATCGTCGTCCTCCTCATCATCCAGCCAGGCCTCATGTTTTTCCGCCTCTAAAACGGGTGACGCAGTAGTTGTTGGAGAGTAGCACGGACCGAACGGGCTCGCATCAGGCTCAGAGTGCCCCAGAGCGCGCCAAACGGATTTAGCCGGGGTCGTGACAAACGTTGCGAGACGCTTTGTTACCGAGAGAGGGGGGCTGGCCACGGAATCTTCAGTTACCAGCAAGGCTGACGTAGACATTGACGACGAGCGCATGACTGCTTCGTCAATGTCAATATCATATAGTGGGGATGGTGATGGTGGCACCTTTGCAGTGGGGTAAACCACTGGTGTGCATCGTCGCGTGAATATTGGTCTATTCTTCTTTGGTGTTTGTATCGGCGTATGTATTGTTTTTGTATCGAACGGGAGAGTTGCATTCGACGGCTTGTTGCCATCTGTCCGTTTCCAGTGTTCTCCCTCGTCCGCAAGACCAGGTTTCCTCTCACAGAAAAATGCAATAAGGATACCCACAGTCAGAATGGCGGTACAAGCAATAGCCGCAGTGACATAGCTGCAAGGCAACAGTTGACTATCAACTGCTTTCAATCGAGCAGCAATTGCGAGACGCTCTGAGGCGATCAGCGTGGAATTGAAAAGCATATTGTCCGTTGTAGGAGAACGAAAATTAGGCGCCTAGGCGTTGGGATGGTTGTATCTTATCGTGTGTGGTTGCATGTAGCAGGTGTGTACTCAGTTCTTCTATGTTTCAAAGGATGGCGGCTTCCGAAGGATCGCCATTCGCATTGGGTCTCTTTTGTTTTCCGTTCAGACAAAGCAAGACTTTCACACTTCCGGGAATCCCCAGTTAATCCAATTGGGACACGTGTTCGTTGGGCTGGTTGTTGCTCAACCATTTGTAGGTTTGAATGCATTAATACAATTAAATGTACGCGGTCACTGCCCACATCTTCTCAGTCACGTTAGCCCACATGGTTACAATCTCGGTTGCAGTGTGCCTTAACAAGGTGCACATTGATTAATAGTGTACGAGTGGGTATATCAACCACGAGGACAGCGCGGTACAGCTGGAAAGATCAGTGAATATCCATCCATTTATTGAGACCGCCAGATAAAAGTGCAGTTGAAAACGCTTTCTGTCATCATTGACAAATCTGTCATGCACCAGGGCTTACACTATGAAAGTGGCGAAGTATCGATCAACCAAAGTGCAAGAATGGGAAACGGAAACCTCAACATCTATTAAGACCTCAACAAAGATTCATGAATGACATATGTCCCCCACGTATTGTAATCGCATCTATTTCTCAAGTGGCGGATGATTACAACACACGCGCCTCGTTCTTGAGCTTAGAAAGCAGCTAAGGTGGAAATAGAGTTAGCACCACGAGTCGACACAGCTGATCCTCCGCGTCTCAGGATAGCGCACCTCATCTACACTCTCAACCTTGATTCCGCCCGCTCGCTTGGGTGGCTCGATTACTTTCACAGTCTCAATGGTAGGTGTTACATCGACTCCCAAATCTTTCGGTGTCAGCTTTTCCACCTTCTTTTTCTTGGCTTTCATAATGTTTGGCAAGGTGGCATAGCGGGGTTCATTCAATCTGTACCCATCAGATGTGTTAAACTCGGCCCACGTCGAAATGATCTTAATTGCATACATACCGAAGGTCAGTTGTGACCACAGCTGGCAACTTTGAGGCGATTGTCTCCAAACCACCGTCAACCTCTCGTGTTACCGTCAGCTTGTCCCCAGCAACTTCGATTTTGGACGCGAACGTAGCCTGTGGACCTTTTGGTAAGTCGTTTTGGCGAACGAGACAAGCATATGGCTCGTACATACCTGAGACCATCCCAGCAATCCTGCAAGCATCTGCCCAGTCTGGCTGCTATCGTCATCAATGGCTTGTTTACCCAGCAACAAAAGCTCTGGCTTCTCCTTTTCTGCTACAGCCTTGATCAATTTGGCCACCTAGAGTTGCCACGTATGAGCTCGCTTTAGCGTTCTACTATACAGCGCGTATATTTGCTCCCGTTTGTACCTGCAAAGGTAACACCTCGCTCCCCTCCGGAACCTCAATATGAACACCTCGATCAGCACCCATCGCCAAAGCCGTCCGTAGCGTCTCGTTCGACTTGCTGGGACCAACTGTCAACGCAATGACTTCTTTTGCCAGCTTCTTCTCCTTTAACCGAACAGCCTCTTCCATTGCAATCTCATCGAATGGGTTCATGGAGTGCTGGATGGGCAATCATTTCTCAGAAGGTTGAAAAATACCCGAAATTAGCGTGCTTTTGCCATTTACCTTGACATTGGTGTCAACCTTTCCGCCTGCCACGCGGATCTTCACAGCGTAGTCGACCACACGCTTCACGGGAACGAGAACTCGGTTGAGAGACATACTGATAGGCTCGTATTAAATTGAGGACACTTTGAACCTGCAACCAGTTGGCCGGGTGACGCCGGAAATGCGAGATGGGCGATGGCTGACTCCCACTGTTGTCATAGAAATGATAGTCACATGATGTGTATTCACGTGATGAAGACGCCTTCGACGATGAAAAGCGCCAGAAGTTGAAATCGTTCTCATTGTCCACTGCCGCATAGCATCTCCCGTCAGATCGCTCCGGTCAAAACATCAAGATGGTACGTGGTTGGATTACCGAAAGAAGTGAGGATTGGTGGATGGGAGGACTTGTCGAGATGGATGAGCGGATGGATGGATGACCAAATCGATGGGAGGGCCAAATGGATGGACCGTGGTCGGATGGGGACCGAATTCAATACCGAGGACAACATTGACTGACACCTTATCAATCATTTCGTTGGTCATTCTAGCCTTCCCGTCTTCACAAGAACAGAAAGAAGCGTGGTCGTAAGTATACAGCTGGAGCATTTGCAATTTTATCTGTCGAAGCAGTCTCTGATATTGGTTCTTTACCAGACGTGTCCGCTGGTCACGGTCGTGTTGGTTAGTAGATTTGCTTTGTCCCCTTGGTTGCTGCGAGAGGCAGTCGCAGTGGCCTTTATGGGGGATTGTCGTCAATCCGAAATAACAGCTTGCTGATGTGTACTTCCTGCTGCCTAAATTATAGGGAAGCACCGCAAGCACCCCGGAGGTAAGTTACAGGTTTTTTAATCTTACTAGTAAACCGAGAAGGGTTGACACCATTTCTACAGGTCGTGGTCTTGCTGGTGGTCAGCACCACCACCGTATCAACATGGACATGTTCCACCCTGGTTACTTCGGAAAGGTCGGTATGCGTCAATTCCACTTGACCCGCCAAAGTCATTGGGCACCCGTGGTCAATGTCGAGAAGCTCTGGACCTTGGTCTCTGATGAGGCTCGCGAGAAGGCCGCTGCCAACCCCACTGGCCCTGTTCCCGTCATTGACATCCTTCGTCACGTAAGTTGATCATGTGTATGTGTTTGCTGTCGCAAACAGCGAATTTACGTGAGTTTCATCTCCGTTCTTTAGGGCTACTCTAAGATTCTTGGAAAGGGTCGTCTTCCTGAAGTACCCTTCATTGTAAAAGCTCGTTTCGTGAGCAGGAAGGCGGAGGAGAAGATCGTTGCGGCTGGTGGCAAGGTTGAACTTGTTGCTTAAATGCGGTCTCCATCGTCAAAAAATATATATAGTAAAACCAGCCTGCTTTATGTGTCTGACCGAGCCATCTGTTGCATGATCTCAGCCGAGACGAGCAGAAGTCATTTTATTGAAAACCGCAACATCTATGGCGGACTAACGATGAATCTATCTACTCAAACCAATTACTCTATAACTTGTCATCACAGCTTCTTGGTAAATACAGTCGTCGCCCACAGACGGCCATCAGGAAGAGCAGCGAAATCCTCAATGATACCAACGCGCTGCCAACCCCACCGTAGATATATGTTCTCAGCGGCACTGCCAGTTACAGTATCAAGAACAAGCACAGTTCGGCCTCGTTTCCGGGCTTCCTCTTCCAAAGCAGAGATCAGAGCCGAAGCATATCCGTGACCGCGTCCTTTCCGATGAACCAACAACTTGCAAACTTCAGCGCGATGCCTGCCATTGGCTTGCGGCGCAAGGGCGAGACCAATTGTGCCAAGAATTCGCCCGTCACTATTCACGGCCACCCAGGTAAGTATATCTGGATTTTGCAATTGCTTATGCCACCAATTTACTGCTGCATCATGCGTCAAGTCCGCCAGAAAGCCTACGCTGGAACCCCCATCCACACAGTCGATGAGAACCTCAGCTAACCCGGCTTCAAAGCTTGCCGCATTTCTCGCGTTTACAAGCTCTATCCGAACACCGTCAGTACCTAAAGTGGGATGGGTGGAGCTATGGGTGGCCATGTCCTTCTTGGTGAACTGAGAACTGGGGAGAAGGGAAGTGATCTGGGCGACAGCCACGGACACTCATATTCCCATGGAACCAAACCAGCAAATCACTGATGGTGGCACGGTCATCACGTGGCATTTGGAACTCCGACGTTTCTCAAGTGATTTTTGCAGATCCAGCGCTGCAGGGCAGTAGTTGAATTTAACAGTGCAGATAGTGTGACCGACGCCTGAATATAGAGAAGCTATAATGCCTAAGAAAAGGGTATGCGAGGAATTCAAGAATTCCGCTCATTATCTATATGCAAAGTTGTTTAATCGATCACATTATAGAACACAAAATCCGACGACATATACGAAATCCATCATCAGATCGGAAAGGGTTCATTCGGTGAGGCACGTAGGTTTGCCGCGTACGTTGTACAACAGCTCTTTTATTGTATGCGTTGAACTCCTGCATAACCGCGGGATGTTGACATTCTTTCGAGTAGGTTTATAAAGGTGTACATAAGGCGAGTGGGACGCCAGTCGCTATCAAGGTGATTGATTTCGAAGGTACTCCCGCAATATTTCAGGAGGATATAATAAATGCGTAGCCTGATCGACTGCTGGTTTTAGAATCCGGAGACGATATTGATGAAATACGACAAGAGATCTCGATTCTTTCCGAACTCGATTCTCAATGGGTCACAAAATATTATGGATCTTATGTCAGAGGCACTAAGCTGTGGATTGCCATGGAGTATTGCGATGCGGGATCATGTTTAGATTTGGTTTGTAGTTGTGAACTTCGAGTCGATTGCCTCCATTCGGTTCCTGACCGGTTGTGCTGTTGGAACAGATCAAGACCGGGGTCCTAGACGAGGGTCTTGTTGCAGTTGTCTCCAAAGAGCTATTGCACGGGCTCGACTATCTGCACAGCCGCGGAAAGATCCATAGGGATATCAAGGCAGCGAATGTATTACTGACGGACAAAGGCGAGGTGAAGTTGGCAGATTTCGGTGTTTCCGCCCAGGTAATGTATCTAAGGGCTTCTCCCAAAGTTTGCAATGTTGGCAATACTTCTGACTTTCAACTTTGCCAGGTAACTGCGACAATCACAAAAAAGAATACATTTGTCGGCACTCCCTACTGGATGGCGCCAGAGGTTATCTTGCGATCAGCTTACAATTCAAAGGTAACAGACAGCCCACTCTTCAATACTCTGTATATATATCAAGAAATTTGATACATATCAAATAGGCGGATATATGGTCATTGGGTATCACGGCATGGGAACTTGCAAAGTGAGTGGAAAGATCTTCCTGTAGCTATACTTACCGTACTCATTTTCTTCAAAACAATCAGAGGCCTTCCTCCTCACGCGAACATGCATCCTATGCGAGTCCTGTTCATGATTCCCCAACAGTCATCCCCTGTCCTCGACTCTTCCTTCTCCGCTGAATTCCGGGATTTTGTGGCTCAATGTTTAGCAAAGCGCCCAAGCCAGGTTGGTGCACTTCCATGTTATGTGGTTTTTAGTGTGTCAGATTTTGAAAGCGAAAACTTTTAATGTAGCGGCCTACTGCAAGCGACCTTCTCTCACACCCGTTTATCCGCAATGCACCCCATGTCTCCCGATTCCAATCGAGAATCGAAAAGTACAGAATCATGAAGCAAGAAGGCAACACTGAGGTGCCAAACCTGGATAAAGCTGCCGAAATTGTCTCGTGGGTGTGATTGGGTATTTCTGCTCAACCACCTTTTTCTCACTGATTTTCTGATCTTAAAAAAAGAGGTACTGAGACTACCCGAGATCTACCTCCGAGCTTTGCATGGGATTTTGGTACGGTGAAGCAGGTGAGCCAAACTTGATTTTATTCGTATGGGACGTCATTTAAACGAATACCCGGCTCACAAGATTGCATCGCTCAATGGTAACCACTTGATAGAGTACGTTGAAACCATCTAGCACAATGGTGGGATCTACTCATCGTCAAAACGCTCGAGGGTCAAATTGTTTATCTTTTCTTTGGGACGTTTCACTTTAGACTCAGAAATCAAATACACTTCGCAAAAGCGGATATAGTAGAAGTCTTGGACGAAGGTAAATACTCTGAAACGTTGCTGCCTTTGGTTCATGAAAGTGAATATTCGATATTTCACAGCATAGCTTGGGAAGATGAGTTTGACAATCAGACATTACACTCTGCCGATACGTCACCACCCACTCCCAAACCACCCGTCGTGCCAAGTACATCGTCTGCCGAGACTTCCGACTCATCCTCTCCTTCTTCATCAGCAAATACGTCGACAACGATGTCCTCCACATCTCAAAGGCCATATCTGCCGGTTCTGAGCTCCATAATCCAAGCAATCAGACAGGTGCAGATACAGATTTCGTAGTATTCAGCGGCTATTGGGACTGATTACGGGTCTAAACTATTTTGACAAAAATAAGGCATACCCCAACGCTCCACCGTCGACACAGCAGCGCCTGACAACAATAATAGACACTTTGACGCAGATGATGCAAAGTGATCCGATGGTCGGTGAAGTTGTAGGGCGAGAGTTAGTTAGACTATTACAAATATCTCCGGTCGGCTCACAGCAAAGCGTGACGACGACCAAAGAGCCTTCGATGCCGCCGTCAATCTCTACGCCGCAGAAGCCACTGGGTGCATCGCGCCTGCCTCTGAAACCCTGCTCAGATTCACCGCGATCACAGCTGGCAAACCGACTATTGGAACGCTGGAAAGCAAGGGCAATCAGGAATGGAGCATGAGTTTGGATGGATTCTACGACATTGCTCAAATATATTCATTTGCCAATATCATTCGTTCAGCAGAACATCCTGCTTCGAACAAGTAACCACCTCTTTGATTTCAGCCCCGCCACTACATTGTTCACACCACGCCCGCGAGCACACGTATTAAATATATACAACCTTCGGTGCTGCAAAGGCGTCCGTATCATGATTTCCTTTTGTAGTGCTCCCTTCTTGCGATATTGTCCACGACCCGGAACGGTCAGCGTAGGAGCCTACAGCTCCTCCTGTGGCCCTAGATAGTCTTCCTTGATTGTCCCAACACAAAACTAACAAAGAGATATTAGGTGAGGCCTGACGTTCAGCTGACCAACAGAGGCATCGTTCCAGGCATTTGAGTGTATCCCACTTACAATCTCTCTAGCATCCGTTCGCATACCGATAATTCGCGCTCGTACTGCCTGTCCTTTTTCGATTCGAAGAGAAATATCCGCTTCCTAAACCATGGGAAAGATTAGTAGGTGAAAAATGAACGATCCATATCAAGATTCAACGATCTGTTCGCACCTCTCCATCTGACACATATGCCGGTGGGTTGGCACTGGGGTCAAATCGATAATACGACGGGATAAGCTGACGGACATTGATATCGATTATTAGTGTCGGTAAATATCGGATGAGCCGCCGTTCCGTCCACGAAATACATCCATCCTCCGGTACATACCGTGGCAGCTACGAACATCTGCAATGGTCCTATCTCCGCCCAAAAGCCAAGCTATCACACATCAAAAGAGTAAGATATTCGTGGAACATACTGCCAACACAGGTTTTGCTCGCAACGTACCTGATTGACGGTGGTGACCACGCCGTCTACCACCATATTTTTGAAGACCTTCAAAACAAGCGCTTTGTACACGACGTTGAACTCTGCCAGCCCTGTCATCGGCTGCAGGACCCCTCTTCCAACGTCCAGTATGTCTAATACACAGATAATGTGCCCATATCGACCCTCAATGTGACCTTCGACTTCGTCGTAAAGCTTACGTTCAACGTGCTCGCGTAGCCGTGGGCCAAAAAATTGTGGTGGAAGACGGACAGTATGATGGAGGGTTTTCTGACGTTTGCACGAATGGTGGTTTGTTCGACGAAACAAAAAGGTTCAGCGGTTGAGCAAGTAGTGCATTTATTCAACCGTTATCTCCATTGCAATGGAAGTTCATCTCACGTACAAGGAAGAACATGGTTCACCAAACCGGTAACTCTGAGGAAAAGGTTGCTCCGCTCGGCCTCCTGCGTGGGTCCTTCTAGCGGCCGCAGAGCTAGTAGATGGGGACGGATCAGTTCGTGTTGAAATCTGGTTGCTTTAGAACTACCCAAGAAGCCAAGCATTCTAGTAATCACAGTACGCTGCAGTACCTTTGCCTCTTTCTGTCGGTGTGCGGTGAATTTTGTCCGTCACTATCCTTTAGGGCGAGGGCTCGGGATCTTCGAATCAAACTCAGCTCACTTGGAAGCAAGCAAAGCTCAAGCACACCACCAACTGGGATCGGCGATTCCAATGTCCCTCCAACCATCTGTCATTTAGCGTTATTTCCATGACAACAAGGAAACAGTAGAAGTTATTCCGTAATGCCAGTCTTCCGTTCGTCATTCTTCTTCCGCCTTGACACACGCACAATATGTTCTCATTCGGTCCCCAAACACCAAAAGTCACCCTTGAAGAGGCGATCGAGAACCGCGCAAAGGTATCTACCCACCCTCAACCCACCCTCCCTTCTGACTGTTGCTTCTCGGTTGCTAATGTACCACGTTAGGTGCGACAAAGCTTCACCAAGTTCCTGACTGTGGTAGCTGCAATCCGTATCGGTGAGTGAAGTGGATTGGCAAAACTATATATTGTCGTATTTGGGGACCTTACATATATGTTTTTCCTGAACTGTAGCACCGTTTTTGGTGGAATACGCGAAGGAACTGTTGTGAACAGATGCAGGGATAGACGCATAGATTGACAGTGGGCCCCTCGGGGCTCTTGTCGTGAGAAGCTGCTACAAAACCAGTCATTTTACCCCCAAATGACCCAATTATCGCCCTACCGTGTGCTGTCTTCTCCGAGCACGTGCAGAGCCATTGCCCAACCCGTAACGATATCGCGCGTTGTGTCTTGTAACTAATCAAGTGATTGGAAATACAAGGGGGCTCTCAGTATCATTCAAAGCGCCTGTGTTCGCAAAATTACAATATCGTCTTTTGGTCTATCTGCAGCGTCGGTTGGAACCTGCACACAGTCAAGGCATTCGTCATCAAGAAGGCCGCAAGCATCCCAGGAAGAGAAACCACACGTACCAATCCGAGTCTCTTCACCACATTCATACCCGCACTGACTCTTCCGAAAATCGTATGCTTTCCGTCCAACCACGGCGTAGGCGCAAGAGTGATGAAGAATTGGGAGCCGTTGGTATTTGGACCGCTGGAGGGTAAATGATTGGTGAGCATAGCTATAAGCAACGTATGGACCGCAGGTACCGTACCTGTTTGCCATAGAGATAATCCCTGCTCCAGTGTGCTTCAGTTGAGGATGTATCTCATCCGGGAACTTCTCGCTGTGGATCGCAAATGGATAAATCAGAACTCAAGTGCCATGTTCATTGCTGAACTGATATAGCCAACCCGTAAATACTAGTTCCTCCACGTCCTGTTCCGGTGGGATCCCCTACGAAGATACATAAATCAGTGCGCCATCTAACAGGTTCAGTTCTTTTGATCCGCACCTCCTTGAATCATAAAATCCTATGTATAAAACGTCAACCAGGTAATCACAGGATTAAAGATCTAAGGTCACAAAATGAGAGGCAAGTTGAATTCATAGTCAAACATACCGGTATAATTCTGTGGAACTGAAAACAACGAGAAACTTAATAAGCACGACTCTCACACGCTAGCGCTTGTAAGCGACTTTAGCAGGACATACTTTAACATTATTATAATACCCCCGTTTCGCCTGACAGAAGGTGATCCCATATTAGCGTCAATAGTACGAAGATGCACAGGAGCCTAATCTGTCGTCGTGCCCTCTTGGGACAATTTCCAACCAACCAGTTGATAGAAATTCTCGCATGTTCTCGGTGCATGGTTCCAGTACAGCTCAATGGTAATTGACCCAGCACTCGTTTCCAGTACAACGTAACGAGTATTTTGTTGCGTCATGTTGGGTGATCTCTACTGCAGGGCTGGGCGAGATCGTTGAAATAGTTGGGTTCCCCAGTAGAAGTGTCGCTAGTCACGTGATTCCAAGCCCCTCAAATGCCGAATCTCGTCAACACAGTCCGTCCTTTCTTCGCTGCGACATCATGCCACTCTTTCCTCGCTCACGTTCACATATCCTTCGTCTCGGTGTGCCATTCTTTGGCGCCATGCTCCTTGCAACGTACGGCATGGCACACTTGACCCAAACACGATATGATTACCATGACAAGAAAACAAAACTGGTTTGTACTTTATTCCCTTCGGCAAGAGAGAATGAGGGTTAAAGCATATCTCTGTAGCTGGCAAAGAAAGAGCAATTGAAACTTGATACGGACCGAAAACCGTTCAGTGTTCAGGAGGCATATTGGGTATGCCCAAAGACGTTCGAGTTTTAGCAATTTCGAAGATCTTACTGTTGTTTTCACAGAAATTGACCAGTACGAAAGAGGATTGGGACGATTGGGATATGGTGAGGGTGCCGAGACCCCCAGGGGACGAATGACTTGATACTGGAAATGCTGCAACCATTACCAGATACTCAGTATTTATTCATTATGCATCTTACTATATATTATCTATCTGTACATAAACGAAAAACAATAAATAGCGAGTCAATCATGAGATCACCACTACTCTAAGTCTACCTATACTTTATGATTCCGCAAGTATTCGGACGCTACAGAACCTGTTGCCTCTTCCCCATCTTCATACACCGGTACAGCAAAAAAAGTAAATTTATCAAAGAATAGGAACAACGCCAAAAACAAGAAATCCGCCCCCCAACTGATCACGCTGAGCCACATTCCCCAGTGGAACTGGACGGCGTTCGGGAAGCGAATCTTGCCTTTGCTCTGAATGTCATAGATGAGCCACACGGCAATGCATTGCAAAATCATATGCGCCGCCACAGAAATCATGATAACTTTCTTGAAGAATCGTCGAACGGTTCGGACAGAAGATGACTTGTGTCGGTCGGGGTGATACCACAGGGATACATTCCACCACACGAGAACATTATCGATCAAGAACAGAACCGCTACAGCTCCAGCAACAGCGGCGGCAATTTCCAATGAAACCGCTGAATGCCATTCAGTGCCGCAAAACACAGAGCGGTCCGGCACCCCAGGTGACGGATCCGTCTTGGTCCAAAAACGCACTGTGCCCGTCCCGCTACAGAGATCCGTGTAAGACTGACATTGAAGCTCAGTTGGGTAATTGATCTGAGGCGATATGTTCTCTTCGGGTCTTCCCCCGTCGTCCACCATGCGGTAGCAATATTTGAAATAGCCAAACGAGTATTCCATCAACGCAGTAATACTTCGTTGATCTCCAACAGATGGCACATAGTAGACATTCATAGCCGCCAGAGTAACGACTGTTAGGATGTAAGTGGGGAAAAAGAGGGAAAAGTAAAAGAAGAGGCGTTTATAGTCGACTTTTGTTTTGACGCCGACAGGAACTCGGCGGAGCTGGAAGCTCTTGGCCGAGAAAAAGGATGGGCGACGAAAAAAGGAAGGGCGACGGCCAAACGATGGGCGTCGCAGGGAAGGGCGGGGTCGTCGAGGTGGATCGAGAACAGCCGGGTTGCGAATGATATCCGCTGCGTCAATGTGGGTATCGTCCGCATACTGGATAGGTGGTCCTGGCATGCTCGAACTTGGTGATGCCGAACCGGTCTTCAAATAGTACGAAGGTAAGGGTAAAACGTTTTAGGATGTCGCAAGGCCCTCTGCCATGTCGATGCGTCGTCTTCTTTCCGTCCTGCTTGGCCTTCCCGACCGTTCTTCTTCTGCCGTCATCACAGATTTCTCGTGTGCACCAAACGCGCGAGAAATTTGCAGGGATGGCTTAGCACGGCTAGGGTTCAGATCCGCTCACGTGACGTGGCCATCACCATAACAACCAATAGACAGTCTACATTCGGGAAGGACGGAAGACAACCCCCAGCGACTCAGACGGAATACAATCGCTTTCGCATTTCAACAGTCATTGAGTAAGACGCGATGGCCGGAGGAAACCCTTTTGACCCTTACAACATTGCCGGTTTGAAGGTGCCCCGTTATAAGGTATGGTAGAGAGGGTCTCAACTGAAGTCGCGCCGAACGGGAACGACGTGAGAACGTACTATTCCATCGATATTCACCACTTTCCATCACGTTCAGGTGGCCCTCTACGGTATCATCGGCTACGTGGCTCTCCTCACTGGTGTCATTCAGTACAAGAAGATGCAGCCCCCGGCGCCCATAGTATACGAGAGTAAGGAAGAGGAGGGTTACGTCAAGCGATACATTCAACACATGGAAGGAGAGTTGAAGAAGCCTGTCCTTGTCCGTCAACCCTTCACTGGCCCTTCTTTCATCTAAATACAAGATTCTGGAACAGCGGAGCTTGAGGACGGCGAATGAACAGTAATCTCCGATATCCCGTTTAGACGCGCTTTGTGCGATAATTGGTGGGCTCGGTTCTGTGCTGGGAGTTCTTGCTGATAGAGATGTGAATGGAGAACCGGATGATGTTGGCAGTATATGGGACTCATGCATACCGCTGGTTTTGGAGTGGAAAATATATCGTTGCAAACATGCAGACCCTCATAAGTTAACGTGTTTATGGCCATGACCGTACATTTTACCTGCTTCAAGTAGAGGGCTTACAGTTCCTGTGGAATGCTCAAAGACAGAATCTCTGAGGAGTCACGCCTTCGTGGCTCTTCTGTCTTGGACCTGATGCATCTGGTCTAGGTTTCATGCATACGAAAATATGACCTCTCAGGAATGGTTCAGAAGCAAGGTTTTAAGGACAGGTTGTAATCGGGCCTGGAAAAGGTGAGCATGCGGATACAATCGAAATGGGTGTGTATGTACCAATGAATACCTAAGAGAGGGCATATTACGATGCGGGCTAGAGCGAATACGTTGTCAACAATGAGCGTGCAGGCAAGCGATGACGTTGGTGTGCAACACAGCTCGAACAGGCAGGCCCCGCTCTATCTCATCGTGCGTACTTGATGTCCAGAGGTCCAGGGCGACGTTCTTCTGTCATTTTCGGGCCTCCTCAGGACCAGTACAACTAGAGGCAAAAAAGCGACTGGTATACAATCATCTCATATGACGCACAGCTTGTTTTTATTATTCTTTGTTTGCCCAAACCCTCAAGATACACGATTATTAATTGGCATGCCGCGGATCAAACGAAGGCCGAGTGGACAGGGCCTCGGATATATATGGGATGTCTTTGGTTCTATAATCGGGAGTGTCCGCTTATTGGCCTCCCAGAGGAGCCTCTTTGGTAAAGTCAGCACGCTCGTGATATGGAGGATTCTAGTAGGTGTAAAAGAACAGTTCAGTTCTTTCAAGTAGTTCACTCCGATCCTGCCCAGCTAATCTAACTCACCCTCAAAAACATCTTTGTTCCACGCCACCACTGGGCCTCCATCCTCGCATCACTCTCCCAAGGCATAAACAAAAGCGACGGGTTGACATAGCGATCAGTGTGATAGACGGGTTCTGCTTGCTTTGCATCGAATTTTCCTCCTTTTCCGACTCCAGGCACAGGCGCCTTCAAGTCCAATGGTTTCCACTCTTGAACGTTTTCCATGACGTCTCCTTCACGCTTTTTGGCTGCTTCGAGGCGGCGAACCAGGTCTCGGTCAGTTTCAGCTTGGAGAAGAGGAACAAGGTTGATGCGGGCCCACGCCTTTTCACGGCGGAGCTCCCTGCGAAAAGCGAGGTCGGTTTGTGAGGTTTTGCACAAATATGTTTCATTGTTGTCAAATAGAGCCACCAGAGTTCTTTACACTCCCCACCCATAGCAGACCTCATCAACCCACCTTCTCTCGGCATTGGCCTTGGCAACCCAGTACCATCCATAGCCCATGACACCAAACGCAGCCACAAAAATGACCAATCCAGAGGGACCGCGTCGTGGAAGATATCGCTTGTACTGAATCGTATCAGGGAATCCTCCCTGAGGGGGAAGGTCCTGCACTGTCGCCATCTTGTCTAGACGTAATGGCTTGTGCTACGGGATGTGAATCAACTTATTTGAACGCGGGCTGCAATTCAAGCCATGTTGGTGTGGGTGTGCGTTGCTATGGGGATGTTGTGATGGTCATCCAGGTCGCGACTGCCTTTGGCACTCCGTTTTGAGATCAGCTAACCAACAATGTCAGTCCGCACGGCCCTCCGATCGATAACCCGCAGCCGAACAACCCTTCATTCCCTTCCCCGCCTTTCCACTACCCCATCTTTTACATTCCGACAAGCTGCTGCCGCTGGATTGTTCACAATCTCACCTGCTACTGTAACAGTTCGCGGAGAGGAAAGTGCTGGAGGGTCCACGGTATATATACTGAACTGTTTTTGGCATGGTTGGGTTGGCATGTTGAATGGGTTTCTGGTTTGTTCAAGGTCATCTCGCTATCGAGCCTACTACGAAGTACTGTGCGGGGAGCAGCTGTGCGTACCAATTTTTCAGAAGTGAACGATGATTTCTAGGTAAGCTATGAGATGCGATTGCACAAATATTCTCTAACAGGGCAAATAATCCAGTTT
Source organism: Spizellomyces sp. 'palustris' (assembly GCA_006535965.1). NCBI lineage: Eukaryota > Fungi > Chytridiomycota > Chytridiomycetes > Spizellomycetales > Spizellomycetaceae > Spizellomyces > Spizellomyces sp. 'palustris'. The sequence goes on along the minus strand of QEAR01000023.1, from coordinate 77,337 downwards.
TTTATTTGCCTGCCAGTATGAAATAACATACGATAAACCCTTTGACCATCGCGGACACGTAACCGCACATCCTGATACTCGCATTAGTCACAGAACTTTGGTTAAGAAAACATGGGTACAAGACAGGGTGCTTCAAGTCTCATTTTCAAGAGGTGCAGCTCGCCTGAATTGAGGGTACATATACGGAGTGTTTTGTTTATATTGCAAAATAGAATCGGCGCTTGGGGCGTAACATGAGCAAATGGAACCGAATTTCAATGAGTGTCGCGGTCATATTCCTTGAACAGTTTGATTCAACAGTTTGAATCAGCCACACTAGTTGCTGCTGCCCAAATCTAGCTGATGTGCCTCATCTCATATACTTCCCACATATTATTAGATATTCAGGCGCGTTAGCAGACAACGGGAAACAACGCAAACACTCCACCACGTGCTACCGATACAGCAGACAATATAGCTAAGTACGAAAAATAGGTAACAGGTACATATGAACAAGACACCACGCCTCTCTACTGGAGGGCAACATAATTTGCCGGGAACTACAAAGGGGAAAATGAGAAACATGATTGCTATGAGCGTCTTGGTGCTTCACTTACCGCGCCCTCCTTTCCATTACATTTGCCCGTCCACCAATCATTCTGACTCTGGGTCTTCTGGACAATCACAATGATATCCCCCTTCTTGAAGCCCAAATCGCCCGATCGCTCTCCCGCAAAATCATACAATGCAACAGCCGTATCACCCTTCTTCGTGGCTGGAGGAGGAGGAGCGGCAACACCAGGTGCCGGGCCGCTGAGGAAACCCTGTGGTGGAGCGGCAACACCAGGTGCCGGGCTGCTGAGGAAACCCTGTGGTGGAGGGGCCCATGCAGCAGGTGCTGCTGGTTTGCTATTCTCAATACCGGATGAAGGTGCTTGAGCGATGGAGCCACTGGAACCATAGGAGGCGGGCATAGTGCCATTTCCGGGCAGGGTACCGGTGGTGCCTGCACGTCGATTCAGGGCTCTGCGCAATACAGAATGTTCATTTCACGTAACACGCCGTGTGACTGTAATGGAAAGATTACCTGTACAACTCTTCCGCAGCTGGTGGCGGAGGAATTGACCCCGAGAGAAGTTCCTTTGCAGGTACCTTGCGGTGATAGAATGTCGCATTGGCGTCCTTGCGTTCGACAATCACTGATCCCTCAATCGAAACACCCGCAAAAAGTCCACGCGTTTTGCTGTTCAACGATAAGTGAATATTGTTGACAGCACGACATATGGATCGATCCCACATTACCTGTATGAGAAAATGGCGGCAAAGTTACCAATGGTACCTGCGGCCTCTGCGTTACGTCCGATTGGCCCAGCAGCGACTGTGAGGTATTTTGATGAGTAAATGTGGCAGTACCACTAATTTCCCAATTCATTTGATACACACCAGAAAGGTTTCCTCCAAGTGTCACATTTCCCCCATGACTGAACGCTTTCACCGCATCTTTTGTGTTTAAGATAATGACGAAGTCCGTCAATTCTGCTCCAATTTGACCACCAACACCCTAGAGACACCATAATTATAAGCATCAAGTACGAATGCGGAAATATTCAACTTGGAGGATTCCGTACCATTCCTGCGGTTCCCTGTTGGCAGTGAAACCAAAAGCAGCATTAAACTATGTAATTCAGCGAGCGGATGCACACAGCCCGGTACATACAATTGCCGAGGGAGCAGACCAACCTAACCCAAACAAACAACATCAATATAGTGTCTGCCAAGGAACAGCAGGAGAAAATGTACCTACTTCCATTATCGAGTCTACGCAGAGGTAGGAGCGCCATCGCAATCTGTCAGACGCTGCGACAATGTACATTGGACGAAAACCCAATCCCCTACCTTGAAATAACCAGTCCCGATCCCGCACGACCGGAAAATAGAAAGCCGGCTTTTATGACTGTCAAAACTGCTACGCCTTTGGCATTTGCTGCACGTCAAACATGTGAGCATCATGCCGTGACAGGCAAACGTAAAATCATGGATGGAGAGCGAGGCACATACCAATTATATGAGGAGGAATGAGTTGGTCTGGACCTTTGCCCTTCTCGGGTTTGATAAAATGTTCAATGATCTTTGCGGCTTTCCGGCATTCTGACGTTAGATCGGAGGGAAGGGGTGAGTTGACCATGTTTGGGGTTGTGGTAGTGACTCAAGCAAGCTCTCGTGCAAACAAAAGGCAGGTCAGAGAAACAACACTGAGATCAGATAGATGATGTAAGGACGGCAATATCGCATGGAACCTTCTTTTTCATACCAGCTCAGCGCCAGTGATGACTAACGTGGCTTATCCGGATAATCCCGTTGAAGCCGCGCGGTTAAACAAATGCATTGGGTCACGTCAGTTCGGTTACCATCAACAGTTGATACATATGGTTTTGATATGCGACGGCTATGAAAATGCGATACGCAGCTTCCAACATTCCAGCCGACATATCCTCAAACATTCATTCATAAAACAGGTCACAATCCGCATCAGCAGGCCTTGACACCTTGCAGGATGAGTGGCATCGGCACCCAGTTCAGCGTCAGATGGCCAATTGCCTCCCACCTTGGCGGATTTCCAACGTGGCTGTTCCGGCCGGATGCTCTTCCGTGATGACTGTGCCATTGCATTTAGAGAGTTCGTGCCTCTGATTGGCTGAACTCAAATGACATGTAACTATATATAGACAAATCGGGCTTGCATATAAATCCTGGTCCCGAACATCTTCTCCCGTCCCAGTTCTCGTTGCATGTTGGTTTCATAGTAGTTTGTGGCATTCATCTCGTCCCTCCCATCATCTTCATTCAATCTGAAATTTACATATTCCTTGCTTTTCCTGTACCTTCACTATTGATTAGCAAAAGTCATTGATAATGTCAAGCAGGCTCGCCTCGACGCTGTTGGCAACCCGAACGCGGACGCTGTCAAGTCGCATCTTGCGACCTCTATTACCTGCCCTCAATCGCATCCCGTCGAGCCTTCCATCATGCTTCACACCTATCCTGTCAATTCGATCCACTGCCGCACCCCTTTCCACAGCCGCCCCGCAGCGCCTGGACGATGATCTGGACAACACGCCGACGGCATGGGTAGAGCCGGATAACAGGGTCACTATCCGGTTCGGGGATTATGCAACAACGTCATTCAACGGAATCTGGCTTCGTGACCACTGTCGCTGTCCTTCATGTTTCCATGACATCACGAAGCAACGCTTGATAGATACCGCCTCAATTCCCTTGAACATCAAGCCATCTAGCATGGCCGTGTCGCCTGATGGCAAGACCATCAAGTTCGTCTGGGAGGATGATGGACATAAAAGCGTGATGGATTTGGCGTGGCTGAGACAGCATTCTTACAATCCAAAACTGGCAGAGAGAAAGTTGCTCAGGGATAAACAACTGTGGGATGCCAGCATTGCAGAATCGCTCCCGATTGTGCAGTATGAAGATGTAATGTCGAACGAAGAAGGATTGGCGAAGTGGCTGGAGCATATTGATGTGTACGGAATAGGATTCGTAGATGGAGTTCCGCCCACTCCGGAAGCAACAGAACAGCTGGGGCGGCGGATCTCATTCATTCGCGAAACGCATTATGGAGGATTTTGGGACTTTACTGCCAATCTCGAACACGGCGACACTGCATATACGACTCTCGGTCTTCCTGCGCACACGGACACAACCTACTTCACGGATCCGATAGGACTACAACTCTTCCACTTGCTGGAACACCGTGGAACAGGAGGTGAATCACTCTACGTGGATGGTTTCCACGTTGCGCATCAGCTTCAAACACTTCACCCATGGGCATACGATATTCTCTCCCGAACCCGCATTTCCTCCCACTCAGCCGGCGACAAAAGTACCTTGATCGAACCGACCTACGGACGACCCATACTCAACCATGACCCAACCACAAGAGAACTTTACCAGATCCGATTCAACAACGATGATCGCTCCACGCTGGATCACCTTTCTGCATCAGAAGTGCGAGACTTTTACGCGGCCTTGAAGGAATGGATTAAATTATTGAGAGATAAGCGGAATGAATTGTGGACTCAATTGAGGCCGGGGCGGGCTGTCATGGTGGATAACTGGCGGGTATTGCATGGACGAGCGGCGTTTACTGGACACAGGAGATTGACCGGTTGCTATCATAATTGGGATGATTACAGAAGCAGAGTGAAGACGGTTTTGGATAAGAAGAGTATTTAGTTTCAAGAGAAAGTTACAGATAAGAAGAGTATTTAGTTTCCAAAAGAAAGTTACAGTAGAAAGCATGTATCGTATTGTTGGTTGCTTGCAACACCTATTCAGCACATTTGCAGCAAATTATACTGTGACACTTGTTTTGGTTCCAACAAGCACATAACGTGCACACTATAATAATTAAAGACTAAATTTGCTACACGATGAATCATGTACTATCGGCAAACGTTGATCATAATCAAGCAGCCGGGCAATGGTGCCACCTTAATCCTCTAACATGTTAAAGCCCTGCTATGTATCTCAGCGCCACTGACCGTATCCACCATACGCCTGTGCACTCGAACGAGCCTGAAGAGCAGACTCAGATTTCATCTTCCTCAGGCCATTGGGATTGGCACCAGGACGAGGAGTGGTTGAATCACGGCGTTGTCCCCAGACGCCTGGGCGGTCAGGACGGGCCCATTGACGTTTGGACTTTACAATCACGGGGAAGAAGAGAGTGTTGAGCTGATTCTGACTAGAATTGGAATCAGAGAAAGTCGCGACACATTTTAAAAAGAGCGCACCAAACGTACGCTTTGTACACATCATCGTGGGTTTCACCAGAGATCTGAATGGCGTTCTTCTCTTTGATGTAGCTGATATCGGTGTACGTATCCATTGCAATTTTACTAGATAGGATCCAAGTGAGCGTGCGGCACGGCGAGACATTGCAGCTCATGCACTAGACCTACCCGATAGCCTCTGCATCAGGGCCCGCCCTCAGCCTCTGTTCATCCCAGCCAGGAGGACAGTAGACAAAGCCAGTTACATCTACCAGCAGATAAATAAATTGTTTAAATGTTAGTTGATCTGCGACATGCTCCTCGACGCCACCGAGCCTACATACCAACAGCAACCTGCTCCCAGGTCCTCTCTCCGTTGAAAGTTGCAGCGTTCGTCATTGTAAGATATAAAGAAGTAGTAGAAAACGAAAAACTAGTATACAAGAATGGAAGGCGGTGTTCGGCTGCGTTGTATGAGGGATTGAATCAAAAGACGGTCGTTCCAGAACTAGCGATATATTGGATTTTTTAAGGGAAACGTGGCCGTAGTGGTTTTTAGACGATGGGAATACCCAAAGCAAAGAGGTCGTTTCTTCAAATTTTTTTTGGATGAGGGATGGCGAACCGTTGAGGAGGAACGGCAGGTGGAAGGAAAGCCAAATCCAACCTGTAGCGCACTTTCCCCCTTGGATTTGACTTTCAACGATGTGGTTGGGGCCGTAAGGTTGTGTAGATACCGCCCATAGTAACGAGCGTGGCACAGTCGACCGATTTGCTCAGCAGATGGAATCTACGCACTTGCCCTCAGCACGATTCGTTTTTACCCAAATGCATATCTATTTGTTCCTTGCACTTTCTACGCAACTCTATAGTTGGAAGCACTACAGCACGGGATCATGACATGCATCCATTTCTGCAAGAATCTTCGGGTAGAAGACTATTGGTTTCAACGACCCATGCATGACAAGACCATGCGTCGCTTAATACGTCCAGGAGGTTTCAACGATCCATGCATGACATGACGACGCATGGTCAGGGGTGGACAACGAACCAACGAGCGACAAGTCCCTTCGTCCCCTGGCCGGCAGTGGCTGGAGCGCGCTTACTCAATCATTTCTGGAAAGTCCGCACGCGAGCGCCACTCAATTCTGATTGGCCCGAGCTGAACGCGTTTGCGCCCCCCACCGCTATCGTCATCTCCGCTCGTGTTTATAAAAGGGCGGAGGACTTTTCCCCCATTCCCTCTTCCTCAAGGTACGCCTGATGTCGAGTTGTGTGTTTTCTGCCGACTTGTCTTGTAGGATGCATACGGTATACGTGGATCTTGAAGCGTTTCGTCCACGACGAATGCCTTGGCAGATCGGGGAGAACAGAATTTTATCAACAACCTGAACCTGCGCTGGGTAGCGACATGCGATACATAGCGGCACTGTTTCTGACCGCCCTTTGGCTACAAGTTTTATGTACAGTACGTCTTTGCACTTCTTTCTATGTACTCGTGTCTGTGTCTAGGTGTCGGCCACAGTGAGATGCGTAGCCGATTGGGTCGGGCCACTCAAGTTCATTCCCACCTCCGTCATCCGAACGTCGCAAGGATCTTCTCCCCGAACCAGGAATGAGAAAGCGCAGTATTTTTCAAGGCTTGCGAACGGTCAAAGGGATGGTGTTATTACATATCCGTACGACCATAACAAGTTTCACCGGGTGCCCATAGACATTGTCCTTTCCGGGTGACGTCTGAGATCACAAGCTCAGTTTCCATCCGCCGACATCGTGAGAACATCGCCGTAGGTCGCCCTCAAACCGCAAAAGCGCTGTCATATAGCTCATGGACTATGATGGACAGCCTCAAACCGGAATAGCGCTGTCATAGCTCGTGGACTGTGATGGATCAAAGTAACGTTCTTACATATCCCGTATGACCGCAATAAGACTTGCCTCGTATCCGTGTAGACATTGTCTCTTTCGGGTGATGTCTGAGCTGTGAAGATCAGTTTCCATCCGCCGACATCGTCGAAAGGTTTGAGGAACCTTGTTGCTTCAATTGAAAATGCGAAATCAGTTTGCATGATTCATCGTAACTGCGGAAAATGAAAGTAAAATGGTTTTCAACATTAGTACGCTTGCGAACGCCTCAGGTCTCGTCCGTGCGTGAAAATATTGCGCAGCTCGAACGTGTTCCTGCTTCCACCTGGAGGATGTTCTCCCCACAAGGAAAAATAAACTGGTTTCGTGCATACAGCGTAATGTGGATAACGTGGATGAAGTTATATCCACCTTGGCCCCGTCTGTGCAGAAATCATTTACGGAGAATTTGCGCAGCAAGATCTTGCCCGTCGGGAGTGTTCATCCCCCAGCTCACGGGATTGGGAGGATCTTCGGTTAAGGAGAGCCGCTAGGTGCTCAAACTCTATGTTTCCATGCTTATCTTGCTTATATTCGGCGCGAACATCCTCTAAAACTACGAAGATGCAAGGATTTAAAAACAACATTGAATGAACTGTCAACTGTCGACACCTAAGGACGATGATCATCTGTGGAAATTGAGATCAGGAAGTAAATATGCTTCATTCGCTGCGCGATCTTCACACGTCATCCTTCAAAATCCTTGGGAAGATCCTTGGGATTGAGGGTCCGCACTTACAAAGGCGCGGGTTGGCAACGCAATTCTACCATCACAATGGCTCAAGACCTATAACTGAACTCGAAATATTCCGAACATGTAAGCCCATAGAAAGATGAGAACATTATTATGCTTTGCTTCGTGGAAAAGACATCCGCCCGCGTTTCGCGAAGATATGTCGAGGAACATTAACTGTCTGGATGATTGTGAAAGTGGAACGAAAGCAATCTGAGGAAAACATTCCAAAGGAACTTGCGCCGTGTTGTAGCGCACCTCGTGCCAAACAGCCGTGGACAATTAGTGATCTCTCCAACATATTATCGGCTATTTAGAGTTTCGTTCATACAAAGCCTGAGAGCTGGGTTGGAAATCACTGTGTTTCATAACACGTGCTATCGGCAGCCTTTATCGTGAGCGTTCAAATGATTTCCTCAGTGCGAATATTGATAACGGACGAGGTAGCACTCTTTCGCTGAAGTAGGTTAACAGGATAGTACAGTTTGTCTCGACAGGTTTTGATATGGAATTCTTGTGAAACATTGAAACGGTGGGCGAGTGGTACAATAATTCATCTGCTTTCTGTGGGGGACGGGTTGAGGTGATTTTATATTTCTACTTTAGGCGGTGGATAGCTCACGTTCAAGAGGAAGGACATTCAGGGAGTATATTATACTATCTTCGTCATTGATTGATACGTTACATAATAAAACCATGTAGCACTGATAAATCTTCACCACTCACAGCCGTTGTGTATTTGGATATTCTCTGAGGTGAGCTTCAAAACTCGTCGGAAAGAATTATGGGGGATGCAGAAAGGAGGTGGGAAAGTCGAGGGTCCTTGCGTGCCTTTCGGACGGGTTGAGGTTTCTTTTGCCTTTTTTTAGGTTGATAGCATCGTATAGGGAAGCGTCCGGTTTCGTACAGGTGATGGTGCAATGAGCCCTCTTAATCTGATTGATCACTTCTTGGTCTAGACCAGGGAGCTTCCGTGGAGAACCGTATCCCTGTATCTCTATCACCTCGCGTCATTTTCAACGAACTGGTAGTAGAAGCTAAAGCAGCGTTTTTAATTCTCCAGATGCATTGCGCTATTGGATCTCGCGCGGGAGCGTCGTAGCATCAGTGAGGTGCATCCTACTCGCTTTCCACGTTGAAACTTATCGGATCGTTCCATGTGTAGCTCAGTGGCTCATTCTATGCCTACCAATGTCCACGCAGACGGTCTTGTGGGATGCAGGGCACATTCGTATCGCTTCATGCATCACTTGTGAAATGCCAAGGGCTTCTGCTGACATTCCCGTATTCTAGGGTAAATGGAAGACGTTATCTCACAACCATGTGTCGCTGGTATTTCCGCCTATGCCTTTATTTTTGTCTGTTGAAGTGTGCTAGTTTTCCAGGAGCGATGTGCCCCACCAGAACTTTCCTATTCGTTAAGGTTCGCATGGTTACATGTACTTGCGCCTCTGACAACATTCTATCTTCAGGACCAATCAGCATGATTTATGCTATTATGAACTCTCGTGTTTTGTATTTGTGAACTCCAGGGTTGATACTCTTTCCCCTCTTGTGGTGTATTACTTATTTACATGTTTTCAGAGTATTCGTCCTTCGTGTTTGAAGAGAACGCGACGAGATACGCCGGACAAGTGAGTGCCAAACTTTCAGCTTTGCGTGTGGCTGATAGCACTAGGTGTAGGCACGTCTTTGACATTGCGATGGAAATCGGAGAGCAGCGGCATGGAACACAACATTCAGGGTATTCGCTCATATAGGGAAGAGGCCATGTCCACATGTGCCCCCACAAGCAAGTGTCAAACATCAGCTTTACGTGTTACTAATCTAACGAGACGTAGGTATTTCTTCGACATTGGGGCGGAAAAAATGGCAACAGAACATGTTTTTACAGTAAGCATCTTGCAAAGATAAGAGTCTTCGCACTAATTGATATGACAAGGTATATGGATGTCTGGCTACGTGAGAAATGTTCAGTTAAGGAGGGTTATGCAGTCCATGTCAATGGTAAGTAGATTGTTCTGGCATTTACGTAAATAACCTCAAGCAGGATAGTAGGATGCAAATGCGATTGTTGAAATGGGAAGAGTACGAGAAAGTGAGACAATGGACGGATATGATGCTTACTGAACGTATGGAGATTAAGGTCACGATAGCAAGCCCGGCGTGGGCGGGGGCCGTTAAATCGCGCCGTTATATAAGTGCAGGGAGGAGGCCCCTAGAGGTACGTGATTCGTACAAAATGTTTATCTGTGATGGTTACATTGTAAATTTGAAGAGGTTCGCGCTTTACAAACAAAGGCCGGGTTCGCATTCCAGCACACTATAGTGAGTAGTACTGTATAGCGTTGGGTGGGCGATACGCCGACATTGTCTTATACGTACGAGTCTTTACAGATGGATTCTTTTTATTCCGTGCAGGAAGGTCCAGCGAACGAAGGGGATGGATTGTGGGTCGTTTCAGCAGTACTCGTACCTACCGCTCATCTGCTTGTGCTGAAATCTTTTATAATAATACCGTGGATCTACTTGTGTCGCATTCTTGTGCGTTGGGAATGGTTAATATACTACACTCTGGGTTCAACGTGTATTCCAGGAGGAAAACGCGATGAAATCTCCGCGTTCAAATGTCCACATGCGCGTCCCTGAGATCACGTAATTGGAAAGGGGAATGCGACGCGTCACCCGATTCTTCCCGTCATTTTTCATTTTTTCATTTTTCAGTCTGCGCCACAGCGCAGTTCTCCCTCGCCTATAAAAAGGCGACGTTCCCCGTCCCCCCACTCTTTTCTTTAATCCTCTCAGGCCTTTTGGCTAAGATCAAGTGTAGTATCTGTTCTATTCAGTCTGATAACTGAATCTGTTCACATTGTGGACAATTGTTATCAAACTTATTTTTGAAACTCGCTGGCTGTTGATGGGCTTGCCCTAGACGCTGGCACCGGTGTCCCCAGTATTGCACTATCTCTGGGTGACGCCAAGCTTCTTTATATTAAAGGAAGAAATGAATTTGGCGTATAGCATTGCAACAGATTGTTATGAACAAGCAAAATGGCGTACAACGGACGTATCGTTGTCGCTGAATAGTATTTTGTTTTACCATTTGGTTTTAGCGTATAAAGGGTTGCATTAGGGTTTCGCCTGTTAAATCAATGAAATGCAATATCGCTGTGAAATCCCATTATGTAATCCATATCGGAATATACCCTAATCAAAACAGGGTGTATAAACTGAGGAGGATTTTGCATGGAATCACATACAAATATTGCCGACAGTTGAACACCCATATCGCATATATGCTAGCAATGGACGATGTCTCACCGTCCACCATTGTCAGGGAACGATCCATCCCTGGCATGATCCAGGCGTCTATACCTGGTCCACCTCTCTCAACGACAGGCGGAACAGCTCTGCCCATGTTGGAAGATACAGATTTTGACTCGTATTCGGACGCTGAACTTGCAAAACTATATGAAGAATTGGTCAAAAAGACACAGTTTTTGGAAGCGGAGAATACATTGTTTGAGTGCTTTCTGAACCGTGTTGGCCCAGATGTCGCAAGTGGTGCTTCTGCTGCAGCCGGGGGTGCCAAGGGGACAGCAGGTGGCGAGATGGGATACATGGATTTAGAAGGTCCGTCTGACTTTGGAGGCCTGGCTCCGGGCACCTCTGGACTACCAGCTACAACGCCTGCGGCTGGCAGAGCACGAAAGAAGAAGGGAGAAAAGGTCGAAAAGCATCAAGCGCCGATCCTCCTCACTCCCGAGCAAAAGAGCGAGATTGCTACGAGGGAACTAGAAGAACTAAAGGACGAGATTGAACGACAAAAGGAAGAGTGGGGAAAAGTCTTGGACAATTACAAAGCCGAGATGGAAGAGATTGATATTAGAATTTCAGAGACAAAGAAAGCAATGTATGAGTTCAAGAGGGACATTGTGCAGGGTGCTGTCAATCCCCGCACAAACAAGGTTGTGGCAGAAAGGGTTTTGCGATATTTTGAGGACAAGATTCGGGCAAAGGTACGATGGATGATCTCTACAAGTTCGCGAACGAGTCGCTGATGGGCTCTCGCTTGCCAACAGGACGCCATCATAAAAAAAACCCGACTCAAAAACAGCACCATCAAACTGCAAAAGAATAAACTTCATCTCCAGCTTAAACAAAAAGAAGAGATGGGAGAAGTTCTCCACGCCATCGACTTTGACCAGTTGCAAATCGAAAACAAGCAGTACTTGGCCAAAATTGAAGAGCGAAATGCTGAGCTCTTAAAGTTGAAAATGACAGCCGGAAATACCCAGCAAGTTTTAAACTTTCACAAGGTTCGAGATTTCGGCCCGTATTTGGCGCATATTCTTTACGATATTTATCCATGATTCCAGAGAAAACTCCAGGCTCTCACCCAAGAGTCCGACTTTCTCAAGCAAGAGATTGCCCAGCGACAAGAAGTATTGACCAAGCTCCTGGATGAAGCCGAGGTCGTGGAGCAGGAGAGAGCTCAAGCCCAGAGAACAAACCAAAATATCAAGGAACAGATTGAAGAGTTCAGAGTGCCCGATGTAAGTGAACGGGTTTTAGCAGACCCCGTTACAATATTTGAGTTCTTGTCTCGCTGTCAGGGCCATTGATGATCTTCTTTCCAGGTCATGGATTACGTCTCGATAAAGGCAAGTTACTAGCGTGGTTATAGCGTATGCCATGAATGCGTGGCAGCTAGCTAACGTGAGTTTGGCGCACAGGCCCAGCAGGAAGATCTAAAGAGCAAACTCAAAACATGGGAGCGCAAGGTTGGCATTGCCACCATGCAAACGCAACGGTAAGTGGATTTAGATATCAGTGATATGCAGATCACTTTTTGCCATTGCTGGACGGTCGCTCATCCCTGTACGATCACCCTCCTCTCCACATAGATTAAAGAAGATGTGGCGGCAAATGTGCCTTCATGCTCATCCACATCCAGCCCATCAACAGCAGAATCGCTATTACATTGACCACAACCGATTAGCGAATGTTCCTCAACTTCCTCCTGTACCAATATGAAATCTATTATCTTCTCTTCCGTACATTGGTGCTTGCGCTTTGTTTTCCAAGGTCCATAGACAAGTTTCACTTATTATAGCTGCCTCTCGTATTGCGATATGCCCCAACTTCTTTAACCCCGCAGGGCATGTGTGTTTTGGAGGGAAATACACTCCAAGTGTGGTTGTGAACTCGAACCCTCCCAAGCCGAACTCTACGGCCGGTTTAACGGCGATGGGGACATGGTGGAGGCTTACAACAATGGACTTATTGATGAGGATGGCAATGACACCGGGGCTTATGACGATGTGCAGGAGGCGGCTGAGCAGTGAGCGCCCTTGAATGATGGGAGCTGAACACTACAAGCGACGACGAACCTTGCCCAATCCCAACTCCTCTCGGCTTTAAATGATGTTACATATTGGGGAATGAGCACTACTATCATTTGTACTTTGGAATATATCGTGCGTGATGTATATGGGGACATGTTTTAATTGTTGAGAGCACTATCACCCATTGTGAGTTCGGTTCTTCAGTATAAGGTTGGCACTGAGGAGGGAAATGACACCATTGACAGGTCCCAGTTGTGGACCGTGCCTTGCAGTCTTTCGACATGGGCTTTCGGAGATGGGCAGTATACTGTTTTATTAAGTATCATACTAAATAATGGTTGAATGCAATACTATGCGAAGAACTGTCGTGTGGGATATTATCAGAAGGGAGTCAATGTATGTGGCGAAACGAATGATTCCAGCTCTTTTCCGCCTGCCAGAGCGATACGGTGGCACAGTCATATTATCCAGCTCTCTTCGCAGCTCGACCATGCTTGCGGTGGGTCTCGCTAACAGCCAAGATCTCCGCTCGCAGCGAAACATTATCCTCGTAGATCCTCTCAATCACGATATTATACTGAAGACCAATCTACATCTTACCGTTCGTCTCGAGAATGGGTCGCAAATCGGGGAAGAGCATGAACCCGGCGGATGTACGCATCGGCGCTTTCGTACATTTGCCGTCTTGTTACTCGTTAACTGATTTTAGGCCCCGTGCATACATAGGCTCACCGCAAGCTCCAACGCAAACGGGAGCTGAAAAAGGTAAGGACTCTTATATCGCTTCTTGGAGTCTCGCACGACTTATCTCACATGTCTCCGTCTAGAACAAAGAAGAGCGGAAGAAAATTCGGTTGATTACAACTGCACAAAAAGACACGTCGAAGGTCCTTTCAGAACTTACCACATATCGAGAACTAGGTGGAGTGTCTTTGGGTCGATTGCTAAACTTTGGCTACGAACTCACGAGCTTGGCATAACAGAGCAGTCTGATCCAACTGTACGCACGAAGCGGCAATATGCTGAACAGAGGATCAAAAAGATCAATGAAGCACGACAGGTATTCTAGGTGCTCTGCCGTCAGTTGTCAGTCCTTGTGCTTATTTCCTTTGTAGCAATTAGGACTTGCACCGGTCGATCCAAATGCTCCGCTACCAAAGCAAAAACAAAAGAAAGAAGCGGACGTGGAAATGAAATGGTATCATCCCACTTTCAATCCGCATGGACCGAAGAAGCCTGCACACCTTGGTAAGCCAAGTTACGGACCGATATATCTAGGAGATATCTATTTACTCAAAAACATTGTTGGTGTAGATGAAGAAAGCGAAGGTGATAGTGATGAGAGCGACGGCGATTCTGATTCTTCGCTTTCATCTTCAGAAGGTATGACTGTGAAAGATCAGGGTGCGCGGATGACATAGTAAGCCATGTGACGTTTCAGGGGAGAGCGAACAAAACGAACCAGAGGCTGCCACAACCCAAAAAGCCGAGCCGGAGCCCATGCTGCAATTTGACGACCTATCCTATATACCATTACCCGACGGAGCAACACCTAAATTTGAAGCACAGATATATGTCACATTGGAGCTACCAGAAATCCGAAATAAGGCGGATTACAAGACATCCCCTGCTCGAGATTCATCCACCCAACCTTCTGCGACACCGGGTCAGGCCAGACCAACACCTGGACAACAATACAACCCATATCCAACCGAACGGCCACCAGAGCCGTCATTCGGTCCCCCATATAGACATCCTGGACAATGGGGACCACCAAGCGGACCAGGAATGCCCATGCCAGGTCTGCGACAGCCCAGTAATGTTCAGTATTATAGCCGCTCATTAACGCACCTCTCGTTCGTTTCGCGTAGGCTACTACCGTCCGCCTTTTATGCCTCCCCCACATGGCATACCCCCAGGCCCTCCACCATATCCACCATTCGGGCCGCCAGGATTTATGCCGCGACCAGGACCACCGTTTATGGGACCCCCACCTGGTATGCCACCGCATGGTCCCCCACCAGTTTTCCATGGCGGTCATCCGCATCCTTCAATGAACTGGATGCCTGAAGCAGGACCTCAACCAGAACCACAGCCTGCACCTGCACCAGTTATAGCAGCAGCACCACAAATGCGAGATCTTCAAGCAGAGTCGGTAAAGTTGATTCCAGCGTCATTGCTGAGAAAGAAGGCAACAGCAGGTCAGCCGAAACGTGGGTCTGCACCGAAGCCACTGCGACCACCTCCCAAGAAGACGCTTAATGCGGCACCAGATGTTGATGGCGAAGGTGGCGAGTCTCCTTTACCGACACCATCCGCTCCCGCCCCACCAGTCAAAAAACCGCCAGTGAAGGCGGCTACGGATGAGTATGATGAGTTTATGAGTCAGATGAAGGACCTATTGTAGATAATTTCGACCAGATCGAATTACATAATTATGCAAATTTCAGCAGAGTGTTGAGATTCGGCTATCCTATTCTTTACAACATTGCGACCAGAATTAATGATGTCAAACACTGAACATCGTCTATATACACGTCACATGACGAAGGATGTTTGAAAGGTCTCATCAGGCTCGGCGTCATAATGCCGCAGCTAAGAATCCACTCAACATCGTAGCTATCACGCTCCACCCTGCGTCTGGGATGCTATTCATCATGGCAGCACTATCAGACCTTCCTGTAGGCTGGAATGGAGGTGGGAAAGTCCGAGATCCATCCCCTACGGGCGACGGCGTGACGGTGGGCTGGACTGTCACCGAGGTTGTAACGGATACAGTACTAGTGATTGGTCCGCGGATAGTGGTTGACATTCCAGGTGCTATCCCAGATGATGACGGAGAAGGCGCTGTGCTTATTATGGGACTCCCTGTGGGACGAGGACCAAAAGTAACAGTAGTCACAGAGCCGGGGATCGGGAGAGGCTGCCAATGCTCGGCAGCAAAAACGGCTGCCGAAAGTTGGTTCGTGGCATCGCGGAGAGGGGTGTATGATGGGTCTTGCGGGATGACGGTGTTGAGTTGCTATGATTTCAATGTAAGACGATCGGCTCAATGTGGAGAATTGGCGAATGATAGAACCTACCTGAACCAGATATGTTACAGCCGCCGTATCTACGGGCCCATGCCCTGCTGTTGAAATCACATCATCCACTGCCTTGGTCACGTATACGTCGGGTGTCGCTATTTGCTGGTCTGCAAAACTCCCATGTAAGTTGTGTTTCTTCCAGATCAATTTCAAACGGAAATGTCAACTTACAAGCTAGCTGAATTTGCGCCGCAAAGCTTGCGAAGGCAGCCTCCGGTATCAAGTATCCAGCCGCTGCTATGAGAACGCCTTCAGAAGCTGCAAGCGGATACAATGCCGCCAGGAACAGAAACCCGACGAGGATAGGAATACTGAGCCGCATTGAAGGGGACCAGGTGGACCAAGGCTACGTGCGCAAAGTCGGTAACAGAAAAAGAATGCAAGGAAATTCCTTGGACACAGCCTAGGACACTGTTATACTCTCCCCGTCGTACTTGAGGCCCCCCGCCCTTTCAGAGAATCTACGTCGGCAATGGTGGTGAGAATTTCGTCACCTTGCGGTTTTGGGAGTTGGAACATCGAATTCGGAGGCTTAGCCGCAAGCATCACGTAATGATTTGGTGACTGTGGCATGGACTATTACGAAATCTCGATCATTAACATGAACAGACTATGCAAATGTACAAGGAGAGCAGAGTCACCTATCCAGGGTGAGTAGATTCTGGGTATACCTTCAGGACCTATCTGGCAAAGTAAGACTCTGTACATTACAAAGGAAGGTATTACATGTGAGAAGTACATATGCAGACCGACCATAGCCGAAGTCTCGGCGGCAGAGCCGGAGCATGAAAGGAGAGTAATATAGCGCATGAAAGGCGGCTGCAAAATCCAACTTGGACTTGCCGCTTTTTTCAAGAGAGCACGTATTCTGGGTTCTCAGGCCATTTCATCGTGCAAAATGACTGGGGATGAGAAAACTGGCAAAAAAATGCAGTCATTGAAAACATGTATCAGCTCTGCCTACCTAAGAAATCTTTTACCGTACAGTTGCACTGCTACTTAGTCGCTACTTACACTATATAAGATAAGCACTACTAAATGGACGCCCGTCTGCCATGACGTCCCTTGCCTCCCACATCATCAACATCTTTCACTCCAAACCTCTTCCTCAACGTTCCGTCCATTTCCCATTTCTTCACAATGTCATTTCCATACTTGTATCCGACCATGAAAATATCTTTAAACTTGTCAAACTCTAGGGTTCCATATTTTTGAACAGGTGGGTTCCAGTAGAAACATCCCTCTATCTGTTTCGCGTCCTCCAGCTGTTTTACACTAGAGACGTATGCCAAACGGGCTTGAATATCGGCCAGTCCCGGAATTTTGCCGTATTTCCTTGTCACATACGGTCCGAAGAATGGAAGGTAACGCTGAAGAAGGACCCACCATCCCGAAAGTGAATCGCCGTAAGTGACTGGACTCGTATCATCGACCGACCCAACATCAACCGCAATTATGGTTTCGGCTCCGTGAGATCGCATGATATCTGCAGGAAGGTTGTTGAGATATCCACCATCCAGAAGCATGTTGCCATTGTCACAAAGTGGGGGGAGGTAGCCAGAGAGCGACATAGATGCTCGAACATATCGCCACATATACCCAGTTTCGTGAATTTCCATTCGTGACCAGGTTATATTGGTTGTCACCGCAAAATACGGCAACCAGCAATCTTCGATCTGGGTTTCTTTGAAACACTGAAGAATATTTTAGCCTGAGTTTAGAGCTGCATAATCATTGATGACATCGTCATACCTTCCAGATACCACGATTGAACTCATGTCCAGTGAATAAGGCTGTAACCGGATATGTCAAGTCCATAATCTGCCTCCACTTTGATACAACGCGCCCAGAGAACATCTTTGCCCTCCCATAGACGCTAACGTGATCATTCTCTCGCGCATAGAGACCGCCCACAAAGCTTCCAATACTGGTACCGCCAACCATGTCGATGGGAATGCCAGCCTCCTCCAGTGCACGGATCACTCCAATATGGGAGATTCCGCGAGCACCACCGCCCCCAAGAACAAGGCCAATGGATTTCGAGAGTAGTCGGCGTGCCAGACGAGCAAAGTCTGAGCGGATCCCGGTATGGAGGTGCAGGGGTGCCATTTGCTCCACGTGTGGCGCCGTAAATCCTTGGAAGTGGTTGCGAAGATTGGATAACGTATTCTTTCGTGATGATTCAGAGAGCAGGCGGGGTGTACTTAATTGCATTTGAACCTGCAATGGCGAGGCAAAAATATGAGTCCATCGTTCACAGAATGAATCTGATCGCAAGATAACATACGTGATGATGAGCGTGTACCCACACTCGGTTCTTCAACCATTGCGCCGTGCTTCCAGGGATGCACATCCGCGCCGAATGCAAAAGGACGAGCTCTTTCCGAGCCGTAATCTTCATACTAATCAAAAGGCGTTCGAATTCGCCAATTTCCGGATCTTCGTCCCCAAGTCCCACCAGGAGAATGCAATCTGCTTGTCTCACACACCTTTGCGTCCAAGGTGAGTTTACTCCACCATCTGCGACGTACAACACCATTCGATGACTTTCTTCCTGGTCGGCAAGCCAGTTCATCAATTTTAGTCGTCCGATACGGCTAAAGGCATGCCTCCCGAGGGTATTCATAATGCTGCCATTATCCAGCATCACCACGGAAGCACCAACCAGCTTCATGGCATTATGGAGATTCCGGGCAAAGTCTGCAATTGGCACAAGTCCATTAACCGGCAAGATTGCGACGGTTCTCATGTTGACGTTCACCATGTTCTTCGCGGGATTGACGCTTTGAGGCGCGCTCCAATTTGGCTGCACAGGACCGCCAGCGCCTTTCACTGACAATCGGGAACGTGCCGCTATGATTCGAGAAATAGCTATCGTTATCTCAGGATGGCGTAAGGCCAACGCATTGAAGAAGGTTTTTGGCATTACTGCAATTTCCGTATCGCGAATGGCGTGAACAGTCGCTGGTCGGGCAGTATCGGTTAAAACCTCCATCTCCCCAACGGACTCTCCCTGACCATATTCGGCCAAGATTTCAAAGGTTGCTTTGTCATCTGCCTTGGACCGCTCGATAATGCTACGGAGTCGACCGTTAAGCACAATGTATATGGAGTCCGAGAGTTCCCCTTCGCGGCACAAGACTTGTCCCGCATTCACTTGATCCCATCCCAATGCCGCATCAATGTGGAAGACCAGCGGCGATATCTGAGATGTAAGTCGCCTCGCCAATGACAACAGCACACTGGGATGTCGTTCAATGTAGCGTTCCAAAACAGATTTTGGAAGGAAGCCAACATAGACATCGGTTTTCGCGCGGATCGTGACAAAAGATATATATCCTATAATGCTCAATGATTAAGCATCGGTGAGATTGACTGTCCTGTACCTGGATGCCACCATCAACATACCTGTAACTGCAGCCAGATATCCGGCCAATCCACCTGGCTTGATGAAAAACAAACTCCGACGATACGATCCCTCATTGTGGGGGCTTTCAGACTCTTCTCCGGCCGAGCTACCATCTTTTGGCATTGCTTGGAATGCTGGTTCAGCCGATGACCTTACTGATGCCTCCAACATTCCATCAATCACAAAATACAAGCCCGAATTCCGCTCCCCTTCCCGAATGAGAGTAGCTCCTCTTTCGTAGAACAAAATCTGGACATCAGCGCTTCCGTTATCGCTGGTAACGGACATGCGGGATGATGTCGATGCTGTATCATCAAAGTCGCTAAAGCTTGGGGACGCCCGAGGCCTGGGAGGTACTCCGCCATATGCCATTGGAGACGTCTTCTGCGATGACAGAGGGGAGGCAATTGACGTTGAAATGGTATCTTCCATTGGAAACATCCCAATGATCTGAGCTATGCAAGAGAAGATTGACTCCTTTAAATCAGAGTCGTCGTGATCATTATCTAGCAGATGCCTAAAGCCTCTGCCTTCATTCCGCGGGCGGCTGACAACGAGGCTAGGAATAGAATGGTTGGGACTATCGCGCTCGGAATCCTCTACATCGCCTTCATAGCTCTCTTCAAATTGCGAATCCTTAAACTTGGCAGTTCGGCGTACACGCGGGCTGGCTTTGTGAACATCACGCTTCCCACTAGTGGGACGAATACCAGCGTCTGATAGTGATCCATCCCCGATACCCCTCATCACATTTGCCCTCTCTCGAAGACGCTGGAAATCCGCCAAACTGAAAAGATTTTCCGGAAGACCATATCCGGCAATCTCGTTGACGCGCTTCTCAATTTTTAAAAGCTCTTTTGACAACCCGAGGTAGCGATACAAGGTCATGAAAGTGACGCGCTGAAAACGGGTAAGGATCACCTGAACCATATGGGCAGCGGCTTTCGGGAATTTCTCGGTAAGCTTTTGAAACGCTTCCGCGGGAATGACAGCAAGGGTCGTATCTGTGGCGGCGCGCGTCGCGATATTGGCATGCACTGATCGACTGCGTGCCGGGAGAATATTAGCGGTAGCTATTCGCAGATCCTTACGAGCGCTGGGGGAAAGACCGGGCTCAGTGTCTGGCAAATGTTGCTCATCAAATTGATTAAAACCATCTTCTGTCCCACGAGCTTCCGAAGCTGGACGTCCAGTTGGTCCAGAGTCCGTTGCGTGCATCTGGGCTTTACTCTTCATTCCCTGTGCTGATTCTGTTCGTCTTAACCCAGGAAATACTTCTTGTGATGCAGTCAAGTGCTCGGGTGGGGTATCAAAGGCGTCGTTAAGAGTATCAGCTGTTGCACTGAGAGTTGAGTCCAATTCCATTTTCTCTGTGAAGACCGATAGAATGTTGAAAAGACTTGAAACCGTGCCGCCGGCGTGCACCTCGTTCAGAAGGTGGTGCCCTGGCCAATCTCGTCCGACCGATGTGCCATCCTTCTCATCCATTTCAGGGGCCAGATGAAGTAATTCTTCCTCTTTGTCTTCCTGACCCTTTACAAACACTTGCACAGCCCCATCGACTACCACGTAGAAGTCCCGAACGTCATCATCCGACCGAAAAAGAACCTCTCCGGCCTTGAGTTTTCGTGTGCGCAAATGTCGTGCAAGCTCGTGGAACACAGCGCGATCGAGATACCCAAATATCTTTATCGATGAGAGAAACGCGCCCATCAACTCATCTGGATAATTGATGTGATCCTTGTCATCGTCAAAGGCTGTATCAGGATGTAGGTCAAAGGATACACCGGTGAGTTTTGCAACTTGAGGTGCCGGCAGCCTGGAGTATCGAGTCAAGAGACGGTATCGAACAACCAGATAGAGTGCCGTTGCGCACAATAGAAACACAACGAGAAGGGTCCAGTAGTTGAACGTGATCGTCGCTGTTACAGAGTACGAGAGAAACCCGAAGAAGTGCCAGGGCACACTGAATAAGGATCTAAGGACCACTGCAATGGAGGTTGAGATAGATCCTAGTAATGACACAGATGTGTCGTTTGTTCGAAGTAACTCGTGGTCCTCCATTTTGCTACAAAGCAACGGGAGGAAAGCTCTAACTAAAGATGAGGAGGGTTTTGGAAGCAGATGCTCCAAATCGTTGCCCTCCAAGGTACGTTGATTTCTTGAGGGGTGCACGCGACCCAAACGTGGAGCAAGCGTTGGGGGTCGACGACGTGACGTCACAAATCATGGACTTCAAACTGATCACGTAATATGGTGGGGCTTGGTCGAAGCTGCTTTAGAAACTCTGGTAACTTTTTTGGCACCTTTTGGACCGTCGAGCGATCTCGGTGACGGTCAATGCAATTGCCGATACTGGCATGAGATCTGATGTCCAACAATGCAAAGATAGATTACAGTGGACGCGGTGGGCGGTTATTGCACCATTCTGGACCGCAGCATGGTAGAAAAAACGTCCTACAAGCATTTATAGCGTGGTTCAGTGAGATCCCTGGCAAGATGTCTAATCTAAAGTACCTTCAAACGTTACGAACAATGAACGAGAATAGATTGAGTTCAAGGAGTAAAATTTAACCATCTTAGGGATCAAACGGATTGATACAACGAAGGTGCAGATGTGCAAGCTATCCTATAGTAACCTGGTCAGACAACATGAGGCACCATAAATATGAACGAGAGCGCAGATGAAATATCAGTGGAAATGACGGCCAGACCAATGAATATTAGAATACGTGCCAGCAAGGGTTTTGCCAATTCTACCATCTTCAGCCGGTTGTATTTCAAGTTCTGTGACAGAGTATATCGAATATTATAAATAGAACAGGTAAGGTTTTTGTTGGGGGTTTGCCCCTTTCGTACTGTTCTCGGGACTTAGCTCACCTAATAACGCGTCCAGGCGACGCGTCCAAATATCCGCCAGCGCTAATTGTTTCAGGCAGACACATACCAGATTTGCTACGAGAATGCGCGTTGCTGGGAGAAACCAGCTATTTGGATAGAAACGAAGCGTAGTATAGGTATTCAACTCCTTTTTGGGCTTGCTGGAGGAAGATGATGCGTGCAGAGTCCGTTGGGTCCTTCGACGAAGGCGACGTTATCAGATATGTTGAATCCCTGAAGTGAGTGCAAAATGCAGCCAGATCCTTAACTTCAGCAAATGTTTACCTTTCCCAAAGTCCAGAGGATATTTTATCTTATGATGCCGATTTAAGCAAGGTTACTGTCAACGCCTACGATATGCTCATGCCACGCACATCAACCGCGGGATTTGGGGACGCGAATCGTCGTGTGGGTTGGAGTTCACGGCCATGCAGCGCACGATCGACAGGGTCCGCGACTCGAACACGTTCACAGGCGAGTGATGCTCCTCATAGCGCTAGTACTGCATCCAGCAGGATACTCTACCCCGGCGACAAAACCAAACCGAGGCTTTTGATGTCGCTACTGCAGTACATGAAAGCAGAAACAAAGGTGCTCGGTGTTGATGGGTAAAATATTCGTCGTTTTCCGTGCAATTGGTATCAAATACAACATTCTGAACAGTCATTGACAGTGCACCAGCAGGGGATACTTGTCGCCTGCAGGTTTATCGAGAGGTTTTTGGTAGGCAGCGGCAGAGAGAATCAAGGATATTCTTCGATAAATTAACGCTTCGCGTAGATCGCTTCATAGAGGAGTTCAAAACATATGAGCCCCTTCTAAGTCAAGTCAAGCACGAGTATGAAATGGCCCTGCAAGCACAACGGATGGCTTTGGATAAATTATATCCTTTCATGGCTTTCATTCTTGTCATGGATTCTTGTTCTTTTTTATATGGCTTATTCCTTGACCGAAATGTACACAGAGCCATTGCAGGCGCAGTTGGCAATACATAGATACCAGGCGGCACAAGACATGGATCGAATGCGAGAGGACGCAGATATGAAGTTACAACAGTACATGTATGTTGAGGCCTTCAGTACCAATTGGATGTATCGAGGAATAACAGCCATATCCTCAGGAACCGCAACCACGACCTTGAACGAAAGTCTTCCCTCCTTGAATCGGAGTTGGAGAGCCTGCGACATCAATACGGAAAGATATCTAATGAATTGATTCGGAGGGATGCACGTAACGAGGTTCGTGCAGATATGTGAGATAGTGAGATTCCTCTGAAGAAGCGAAATCTCATTAAGTACGGTAGCGCAGGAATACGTCTCGAGCAAGATAGCTGAAATACGCGCTGAAATGGACACGTTAGAACGACGATCTCAGGAAGAGCTAAGGAGAAAAGAGGAGGAATGCTCTGAATTGCAACGTGGATTGCGAAAAGGTTGGGTGTAAAGTGACTAGTAGCCAACTTCTTAACTGGTTACTGACAACGAGGTTTCCTCGTCACCCAGCTCATGAAGATCTGGCATCAATGGTCGACGCAATGAATACATTAAACGCCTCCTATGCAAATTCAGTCACTCGAAGCCAGTATGAGGATGTCGTCAAAGAGTGTGAGGTTGCAACAAGTCTTGGGGATCAACGCTTACAAGAGCTGGAAGCACTGGTAGTTTTTGTGATTTGTTAAAGTAGGATTTCTCTAGAGCATGTGTGACAACTCATCAAACGAAAACAGACAGCCACAAATCGAGCTCTGCAAGACCGGATTACCGAACTAGAACGTGTCTTGAAGAGAGAGCAGGAGGATAAGGTTGTTATCACAATGCAGTGCGACAACACGCCCTGACTTATCGCCTTTCTCGATAATAGTATCCAGATTGGGACTATGTGCAATCGAGGTGTCCCGCAAGTGTTCAGGAATGGGGTCTACTCTGCAAAGACCGAGACTATAACGATTCTATTGTTTTACTTATCCGAGAACTGATCAAGGTATTATCGGCCAGCAAGTTTATATCCATTACCTATATCTATACGGATGCATTTCTCACATTGTGCGTTCAGGCCAAGACTGCAAAGCCCGAACTCAGACGTGAGAAAGAATCTGACCGGGTCAGGGGCCAGGTAGACTTGGAACCCCGTTTCTTCGTTGGACTCGGGTTAGGGGCTGGAATACCAAAGCATCTTAGGTACATTCCTCCTACTCATCCAGCACGTTTTGTTTCGTGTGGCTAAATATATCTGTCGTTGTTGAAGGTTCAAAGGAAAGATCAGGAATCGCCGCTTGTCACGCAAGAACCTCTGTTTGTTGATTCGGGACACCTGGTCTGCGAAAGCCATCTACGATGCTGGTCCCAAGCGATCCGGAAATCGCTCGAGTGTAGGGCTTAAGCTTGTGAGATTTTCGATGATGCATTACTCATTTCCCTATCAGCTGGCAGATTTTTTATACGCATACTTAAAAAAGCGGTTTGGTACGCAAGAGGCTGTAGCGGAATGGGGTTATAATATTCATGAGGCCTGCAAAAAGCACCAATTTCAAAGTGTCGAGTGTCAGCTATTTTACAACGTTCTGACAGGTATTCTGCTGCCGCCGTCATGTAATAGTATGATGGGACTAATCGTTGCGTCCACTTAGATGCGCTGGACGAGGAAGTTTATCATCAACAATCACGCAAAATTGAGCTACTAAAAACTCTCTTCTACCGACTGGACGTGGAATTACACGAAGGGAAAGTCAGGGGGATTATATCGAAGCAAGAAGCCATGTCAACGTTGAAGCAGCACTGGCCAACGAAGGGAGATCAGCAGTTTGAGCAGCTTCAGAACGTAAGCACTGAGCTTCCAGAATCGCAAACTGTGGCAATGTCGCTTCATAGAAATACTGAATACTTTTGGCTTTGAAAAGGCCCTTGACGCAGACCAACCTGGCGGCACGCTGACTTACCGTTGGCTCTTCCAGCCAGAATCTGAAAGTCTTTTCTTGGATATTGTGCGGGAGCAAGAGATGGAGATCAGAGAGGCGTACGTGACAGGGTTATCGGTGAGTTTCTTCATGGATATATACACTGAGCTAAGCAAGAGAAGGATTTGACGATGCCCGGTTATAGGACCTATTGGGTACAAGTATCCGAATGGAGGCAGAAAAGACTAGAAACAAGGAAGCACAAACGTTTCGTCTCACCGCTTTAGACTTTTCACGTGCAATAGCACGATTTGATCCAGCACTATCGAAAAAAGGCATTGATGAGCTTTTGAGCAGAGGCTTCGGCGTCCGTCCACAGGATCTTAAGATGAGAACGTCAATGGAAGTTGAAAAGTTCTTGAAGGTAAGTAGTACATGTTGGCTCAGAAATGCAGTTTGCTCATTGGCGTTCGCAGAACCTGCGTCGTGGAGTGGTCGGTCAGGGGTCAGAAGAGCCAATATAAACAAAGGCTTACATAATAATGAAATGTGAATATTTGGTTGGAGTCATCTAAACCATCTGAAACCATATCTGGCCAGATCTTTGAGACACTTCTGGTTGCTTTAAACGCTTGCGGTGGGGCAGGTTTTCTCGTGTTTCCATCCCACAAAATCCAGATTGCGATGCGTTACCGTTCAACGAGAGGGAAGTCGACGAACCTCTCTTTTGAGGAGGCGGTCTTTGAAGGTCTGGCAACCGACGGAGGACTTTACATTCCACACCATGTTCCTACAGTGCCACTCTCTGAGATCCTCTCGTGGGCGGACCTGCCCTTTCCAAAGCTGGCTGCTAAGATCTTTCGCAAATTCATTGCAGAGCAGGAAATACCCGACAAGGATCTGGACGACATATTGACTCGCTCATTCGCCACCTTTTCCACCCCCGAGGTCACTCCATTGACAAAGCTGCCCAACGTGCGGCCAGAACTAGGCAATCACAACTTCGATAACCTCTATGTGTTGGAGCTCTTCCGTGGGCCCACGTTTGCCTTCAAGGACGTGGCATTGCAGGTTCTCGGGAACTTGTTCGAGTACTTTCTAGCCAGAAAGAACAGAGGAAGTGTGGAACAATATGGCATCACTGTGCTGGGGGCCACCAGTGGAGACACCGGTGGTGCTGCCATCTACGGGCTGCGAGGGAAGAAGAATGTAGATGTCTTTATTCTTCACCCCAAAGGTCGTATCTCGCCTGTGCAAGAGCAGCAGATGACCAGTGTTCTCGATGAAAATGTCCACAACGTGGCTGTGGAAGGTACCTTTGACGATTGTCAGGACATTGTGAAGACACTCTTCGGAGACGAACCATTTCGTCGACGATTCCATCTTGCTGCCATCAACTCGATCAACTGGGCACGTATTCTTGCCCAAACCACCTACTACTTCTACTCGTACTTCACACTGCTAAAGCGCATTGGTGCGCCGTCCGGCGCAACAAGCTATGCAGCGTTGACCAAAATTCAATACAGTGTGCCCACTGGAAATTTTGGCGATATTCTGGCAGGGTATTATGCCGTCCGAATGGGTCTTCCGATTGAAAGACTTATTGCTGCCACTAATGAGAACGACATCCTACATCGATTTTTCGAGACCGGAAGATACGAGAAGAAGAAGGCCGGCTCTGGGGATGAAGAAGTACGACAAACTCTGTCTCCTGCTATGGACATTTTAGTGAGCTCTAACTTTGAGCGACTCATATGGTACCTTTGCCGAGGCGATGGTCGACGAACAGGAGCTGACGCTGAGACGGAAGAAAAGGCACAAGTCGCAAGTGCCACTATCGCTCAATGGATGTCTGACTTAAAGGCGAAGGGTGGTTTCAGCGTTCCGGAAGATGTACTCGCCCATGCAAAGGAGGTTTTCTCCTCATTTTGCACTTCTGACGCACAGACTACGGACGCCATACAACGATACTACCACCATCAGTTCAGCCTGCCTTATGAGCCCACCCCTTCACATGCCGGTGCAGATTCGGGATGCCCGGCTTATGTGCTAGACCCTCACACGGCCGTTGGAGTTGTGGCTGCGGAGAATTTCATTCAGAACGGAGGATCCGCTACTACCTATACCATCTGCTTATCCACGGCAAGTCCTGGTAAATTCCCTGAGGCTGTGCTGAAGGCGATAAATGAGAACCTGCCGAATACTTCAGTACAGAGAGGGTTTAAGGCAGTTAGTTATGCAGATATTGCCCCACGTCAGCTAGTGGAATTGGAAGGACTGCCGAAACGTTGCATAGACATCTCGACTGACGGAGGAAAGAAGGAACTTGGGCTAGAAGGAGTGAGGAACACCATAGAGGAGAAAGTAGGAGCTGGTTTTCCAGCCGTGGCGGCCGCAAAGATTTAAAATGGGTGTATTATATGAATCAACTATAGGGAAATAGCAATTTTCTGTCGCTTCTGTAAGGTTCAGTTTTGTATTTGACGGTGTGATCCTGGCATCTGGTGGCACAGCAACACAATTCAACAGTCCGACCTGACGTTTCACTCCGGGCACCGCAACTCTTTGACCAAACTACAATGTCTTCTTCACGCTTCTTTGGAAGTGACGGTGGTTCATATATAGCACTCAACCCGCTCTCGCGGACGTCACGATCCCCATCGCCGCAGTCTGACTTTGACGATCCGCTCGTGTTTGCAACGTTCTCAGATACTGAGGCAAATGCCGGGAGGTCACATACAAAGCACGCACGAAGACGAAGTACAGAACCCCTCACTATCAGCACATCCAAGACTTTTATACCCTTACGTAGAAGCTTGGAAGTCGAGGAAGATGGTGATATCGAGGAGGACGGTTTGGGACAGGACGAGGGAACCGCTGTTGTGTCATTGCTCACAGGCGGAACCAGTCCACGAAGATTTGGCTCAGACACTAGGGAAAAGCGAGGAGCAGATCAGTTGCCAGAGCAAGAATTCCTCAATCTCATCCTGCATCAAGCGAATTTGGATGACGCACAAGAACTATGTCGGGCAAGATTGGATTATCTGTATAAGACTGACGATGCTCGAAAGTTGCAGAGGTAGGAAATTATTGAGGTTGGTAAGGTTGCCGATGTTCAATCGAATAGTTTGGGCTGTGGGTCGATACTACATGTCCTCATTTCCACTGCCGTTTACTTTATACAGAACCCCATTTTACAAAGTTGCCCTTTACCGATCTCCCGCTATCCTCACGACTCTACTGCTAGAAATGCTTGTGGGCGCAATAGTGTCAAGTTATGCAGACGTCTTAAATCGACATATCCTACTGACAGCCTTCACACCAGTCTTATCAAGCATGTCTGGTACATAGTGACCTATATGTTTGACGTGTCCATTCGATTACAATACTGAATTGCAAAATCATGGCTAGGTAATATCGGTCTCCAAGCATCCACAACCACACTTCGTGCTCTTGCAACTGGCCATGCCTCAAACTCTGATTGGCAGGACGTAATGCGAGTCATGCTTAAAGAGGTAGGTGCATTCCTTGAACGAACGCGGCGAATTTCTATTACGGTCCTAATCCTATTACAGTTTTTATCCGCGCTCGTCATTGCAATCGTATCCTGTTTTGCCCTGATTGGAATAGGACTAGCGTGGAGTAAAAGCCTGAGTTTTGCATTGGTGACAGGGGTCAGTATCTTGATTAGCTCGTCATTCGGGGGTATTGTTGGATGTCTCGGGCCGATGTTGTTCAAGAAGTTAGGTGTAGATCCAGCATTAACGGCTGGGCCCTTTGAGACTGCCGTTCAGGACATGGTCGCATATTCTGCTTACCTTGGTTTAGCTAGTAAGTTCCTATCAGGGCCTGTAAATACGACGAGTGGTTAGCGCACAACTGGGACTCGGGTGTTGCTAGTTTTGTCAGCTTTTAAATTAATTCCAAGGCAAAGATGGTTTTATCTCAACCCGTTGGCCGAAGGGTACAGCTCATGCCATATACTATGTGCCAAGACGCCGTATGATGACCGAATATCCTCCAGTAGAGTATCTCCCTCGATGACTAATTGCCCACTACTTCTTCTCTCCTCCATGCCCCGCCGAATGTGATCCGCGACAATTTCCTAGACATCGATCACGATTTAGAAAGAACGGAAAATGCATAAAAATTAAAGAAATTCACATGCTCACCACCAACGCGTCCCGGCACTTCTCAGCTTCCATCTTTCGAACCGCTTGAGGGCCGTCGTCTTCCATTGCATTCAAATCGTCCTGTATGCGATCCCCAAATGCTTTCACGTTGGGTAATAACAGTACTCGCACTGCCTCTGGTCCTAGGGCTGCTAGACCAACAATCGCTCCGTAGTTCGTACTTAGCGGTTTAAGGGGATCCAGAAACGCGCGCAATAACGTCTTGGTGATGCGGGGTTGCAGGCTTTGATACGTCGCTCCATATTGAGTGCATATGTACGATATCAATTTGGCAGCATATGTTCGAAGTGCCCAGTGATCATCTGTTGCTGGATCTACACATAATCTCTTTGCCACAATACATGTTAGAATATTGGGGATGAGTTGATGTAGCTAGAAATGGCATATGTTGATCAATGTGAGTATAATAAATTCTTCATAAAACAGTCGGTGATATGTGACTCTTACATATGGTTCGACGAAGAGGTTGTTATTATGCAAGATTGCTCTTATTAAGCGCATCATTGAATGGGTTATATCGAGTTTGCGCATATTTTGGGTGACCTAGGGACAAGTGTCAAACGGTTGCCAAATGCATATGTACCCCGTCTACGTACTTGCTCAGCGATGAATTGGATCAGGTAGGGGAGTAAGGGCTGAATTCCTGGATCCTTCGAGATGCTCTCAATAGCCAGAGATCGCAATTCTTCTGAACCACTCGTCACAGCTTCGGTGACCTTTTCGTAGTAAATCTGCAATTCCTTCGTGAGAACGGTTTTCACCAATGTTTCCGCCGGCGCTTCCCCGCTTATGGAAACTGGGGTAGATATCTGTTCCGCCAGAGCTGGTGCGGCGGTCGGAGGGTTGAGTTTACGCTCTTGCAACTCTGAGCGTGCTGTCTTTTAGCGAATCATGGCAGGCATCAAGTAAATACACTAACAAACATACCGGCAGGTGTAGGATTTTGAACAATGGCAGGTTGAACCCCGTCAATGGCCAGCCAATGAGCTGAGAACATTATCCATACGCATGAGCCTCAGTGTCACTGTATTTCTTTGTGCCCTTCCACTCACCAGTATAAGTAACCTCCAAGGGAACAGGAGGTAATGGTCCATTTAAGATGTCTTCCAAATCCAGCTCCTGGTCCTCGACATAATATATTTGCTGTGTGCCTTGTGTGATAAGGTTGAACCGAGATGATTTGCCTGATTCCCACCCATATAATGGCTGTTCGTATTTTACAGTAACTGTCAGACGGCTATCGTCACACCTTAGGTAACAAATACTGACCTCCACATTCCGCACACGAAGGGCATAATTAATATCGTCCGACTGGAGCTTTTGCCGTTTGGCATGGCGCATAAACTTTCCAGCTTCCTAAGAAGGGCCTCAGTATCAAGCAATTGTTTGTAACGAAGAATCGTCATACATGAATTAGCTCCCGTAGTCTGTACTCTACATCCTGGACCAGCGCATTGGCTATTTCGTCTTTCAGCGAAATTCCAGCTGTATCTGCAATGGACTACGCGACAGGTTGGGAGACCGTGAGGTGCAGTTCAATATGATTTGACAAGTATATGCCATGTATTCACCTGGACGCTCTCCTTGGCTAGAACACTCATTGTATATACACCCAATAATCCTGAGCAAATGTCGATAGTCGATCTTGCAAAGCAGTGCGAACGCTGGCTGGTGAGCAACGTGACCGGGCCGCATAGTGCGGGCACAGCACGATTGATTACGTTGGTCGTCGGACACGCAGAATAGGTCCTCGGGTGGATGCTTGATATTTGATGCAGCCGCCATGAAAAATGGGTCTTGAACATGGCGGCAACGACCGCAATTGGTGAGTCAATCGATAACACTTCGCTTGTTGTTTTCATTACTATCCGGGGACATTCATGGCACACGACCTTCGTGCAGCGTTTGCACCCAAGTACTACAATTTCAAAACTTGGGATACCGGCTTCACCTACAGCTTATCATTATTGACAATAACTTGAAAATCGAAAATCGATGTCACCCCCGGCCAATCCTCTACTATCACCCTTATATATTCCATCAATCTGAATCGGGTCTCTTTTGCCCAAGGAAGGTTATTTTTTGCCAATTCCTGCAAAGCAGAAGAAGCAAGTTGCTGATGTTAGTACTGGGCAGGTTGGCTATCCGCAGAATAATACAACTTACCAAAATACACCGCCAATGCTACTGCCACGCACAGTAGCAACAAGCAGCAAATGATAATGCACATCTTTTTTCGACTCTTTTTCTGTAGTTTTATCGCCTTGGAAAGGGCCTGTGTGCCTTGTTCTGTGTGTTCTGCGGCATTGCTAACATGCACCTCAATTTGGTTCAACATCTCCCCCTGAGCGCTGACCAGGACTGCCATGTCCATGAACAATTGTTGCAGTTCCTAATTCAGAAAATTGCGGGTAAGTTTCATTACGAACACAAGGCAACAATTCCGCGGGGAAACACACTATAATGCTTTGCTCAATCCGAATGATGTCTTGATGTCGGTCCTGAATGTCCTGTAAAGCCCGTCGTGCCTCTCCCCTCTGTCCCGATTGCATTATCTGTTGTGCAAAAATGGGCCCTTGTTGTCCGTCCATCATTTTGTCGACTTCTTCGGGAGTCGCTTGTGGTTTGACAATAAGGAACTGCCGTTGAAGTCGTTGCTTGTATTTTTCTTGATATTTTGTTTGGATGGCTTTATAGTCGTTCATGACATCCAGGAATTTTTTGGTTGTTGCGCCGTGCTAGTGGGTTGACGAAAAAAGGACAAGTGCAAAGTTGTTTGTTATTTATTATATGCGGGCGGATGCAAAATGAGAGTGCGTGAGTACCTGACTGATCCGGATTCGCGCATCGCTTTCCTGTCCAGGCTTTTTGGCCATGGCTTTGTTGTCCCCATCCATGGCCTTCAACTTGGCCCGTATCTCCGCTGACAGCTTGTTCGTTCGGTCCATCACGCGGTCCAGCTCCTTGGAATTTTGTTTCGTTTCCTCGTCACTGATTATGTTCAGTGCCTTTTGATGTAGTCCTTCGATACTCTCAATATTCCGTCGAATCGCCGCGATCTCATCTTTGATAGACGATATCTCGTCAAAGAAAGCTCTCATGGCGGGACTTTCTCCACTTTCCCCTTTTTCCAGGTCTGCTTGATGGAGTGCATCTCCCTTTTTCTTGTCCTTTTTCTCTTCCTTTCCTTTCTTCGCGGATGGTGCAGCCTCTTCGGCGGTCTCTCCGAGAGGTGAGCTATCTGCTGGGGTTTGCCCCTAGAAGGACGTCATCCTACAAGCACCGTGGCCAACTGTGTTTACATCAGACCTTTACCTTTAGGTCTAGCATTCGGTCACGCATTTTTGACCTCTTCTTGGAGAAACAATAACGGCAAGATAGTTTGTAGGTTGATAAAGCAACGTTGTAGGCTGATAAAGCAACGTTGTAGGCTGATAAAGCACGAAACAGGAAAACATACACCGAGAAATTCGCAGCTCAAAAGACTGAACGCGAAGACAGCCCCTCAATGCTCTCACGATCTCGTGAACTGCGGGTTTCCCGTGTTCCTTGTTGTAATCTTCGTGCAAGTATCAAAATAGAAACTCAGAACTCTCCGACATACCCTTTGCTTACGACATTCCCCAGATATGCATTGCAATTGCACTTTGATGGTGGTTGGATGGTGGTTGAATGATCAAATGAAGTCGCGTGCAGACACGTCATATAATCCGCCTTCGTTTGCCAACAGCAAACACTCGATATGAAACTTGAGGGTTACTGGCCATAGTTTCGAAATTTATCGGACTATCCTAAAGACATCAGTGAGGAATAAAAGGACTGCAACTTAGCGAATATAAAGAGATTAGCTTCTGAAAGATGGCATCCCCACCGAAGGTATTTTGCTGAAGACTAACCGAGAGTCTACCATTAGCACCCTCATTTCGTATTGCCAAATAGGTTCGCAAAATCGCTGTCCTAGGGTCCAGAGCGGTCGGAAAGTCCTCCCTAACTGTCCAATTTGTCGAAAACCATTTTGCGGAGACCTACTATCCAACCATCGAGAACACATTTACAAAGACTGTCCGTCACCCAACAACTCACCAAGAATACGCGCTTGAAATCTACGATACCGCAGGACAAGACGAGTATTCAATCTTGAACTCCAAACATGCTCTTGGGATTCATGGCTACGTTATTGTATACTCGATTGCGAGCAGAGCTTCCTTTGAAATGTGTTCAGTTGTTCGAGATAAGATTCTGAACTATACCGGGATGGAATGGGTTCCGATGGTGCTGGTAGCAAATAAGTTAGATCTGCAAATGCAGAGACAGGTTTCAACGGAAGAAGGGGAAAGACTGGCGAAGGAATGGAGGTGCTCTTTCGTAGAGTGCAGTGCAAAAATGAATCAAGGTGTAGCAAAGGCGTTTGAAACGATGTTGAGTGAGATTGAAAAGCAATCGAAGGGCGATGCAGAGCCGCCCAAAAAGGGGTGTATGATTCAATGAAAACGAGGAGCGGACGCATGTCTCTAGAGAGTTTTTCACTTGTTTTTCTTGATTATTCCTCTACCGGTTTGTGTGTACGTGTAAATACAAAATATATGCTACATTTTACTACAAATGCATGAATCCCGACCTCATCTGCCTTTCTTTCCACCCCCTTTACCACCCTTTCTGGTGGTATCAACCGCACTCATGACTTTGACTTTACCGAGCATTGAATTGATCAATTCCATCTCTGGTATTGCCTTTATCAGATCCTTCTGTCTTTTTGCTGCATCAACAATTGAATTTTGTTCTTCATCGTTGTCTTCAACACCATTCGGTTCTCCACCTCGTCCTCTACCGCGCTTACCTACAGCACGACTTTCCTCGTCTGTTGCTATCGCCACAAACGCAGACAGAGCAGATTTTGTTGCCTTGCCCTTCTTCAGACTGCCTGGGAGGAGCTTAACCTTGTATTTGTACCGCTGAAGCGCTGACCATGGTGCGCATACTGGAATTGCGTGGAGAAGAATGTCAGCAGGATGGGGCTGGCCAGTGAGAGAGTCGAGAAAGGTAAGGTTGGACTCTTCTTCCGGGAGAAACGCAACATTTTCTTCTTCGAGCATCCGTCGCACTTCTGCAGAGTCTGAGGCAGTTGAGCCTCGGCGGCTTGGCAATGATGTCTCATCTTCCAGATTTGCTGCACGTGCCGTACCATCATCCGCAGTGGCTACATCGTCTTCTGGACGTGCTTCCACGTCCTCATTTATAATACTTGTGTCGGCATTCTGATCGAGCCGTTGCAACCTTCTAGGTGCATCCGACTTTCGCTGTTGCTTGCGCTGTTCAGCTTGCTTCCGAGCCGCCTCTGCCTGGGCTTTGGCTTTCTTGCCCTTTGGTTGTGGCCCCTTGTTACTCCCCAAAATTTCCAACATCAGCTGACGGTCCTCCTCATCCTGATCGGCATACTTGTCCTTCAGTTTCTTTAATTTTCCTCTTTTACCTCGGATAGGCTGCTGCTTGTCCTGCTCGGGTTGTTCAACCGTTGCACTCCCCTTGCTCTTCAAAGCACGACCTTTCATCGATGATGTTGACGCTGCCTCGGAAGACCGATCCGACTCGTTCAAATCAGGCGCACCCTTACGCTGTTTCTTCATCTCTCGTCGCTCTTTAGCACTTATATATTTCTTGTTTTGTTGGCCATCATTCAGCGAAGTTTCAATCGTCGCTCCACCTAGTAGCTCATCCTCGTCTCCGACGTCATCTAGTCCATACTTATTCTCCATTGTTATCTGAATGGATACTGGCAGAGAGTCGTCGCTCTTCGTCACTTCAGCAATTTCCTCTGATTGCTCAGCATTTACGTATTCGACACCATTGACAGGCTCATTGCTCACATTCGCGTCAGCCTGGTTAACCACATCCTCATCTTCATCCTCATCATCAACCGCCTCCCCTTCGTCTCTCCCATCCACTGCGCTGTCCAACTGAGGCTGCTCATCCAACTCTTGGTTACCATCCCTACCCCATGGTCTTCTCTCCCAATAATGTCGACCAACGCTAGTCTCATCCACTCTGAACAGAATACCAAAGCCATAAACTAATTGGACTGGAGGTAGCCAATTCTTCTTGCCTCTGATCATAAAACTCCCAGTCGTCAAATATTCTCCGGTTGGCGCAGTCTTACTCACTTGATGATCGTAGACCCACCAAGCACTTGTTACTATTTTGGCGTCCCATGCTCTCGATTGGCACACCGACATGGTACCTGCTTGATGCAGGGTTGTGGGTGAAATTGTCGGCGGGGCGTCCGCATCCTCAGACGGAGCGAGATTTTTCACAATTACGCTAGCAGCGCCGTGCAAGTCTGCGTGAACATATACATCTCCCTTTTTGAGGTATCTTCGCACAAGCACTTCATTCTGGCCAGCGTCTCGTCCACCGACAACCAGGTAGTTCTCACTGGATATGAACCACATGAACTTCTCAAACCAGAATGGCTTACGCATTTTAGTGATTACTGGTGCCGTTTGCTGAGTAGCTTTTAGATCTTGCTCAATCTTTCGTTCCGCAGATTTCAGTGCTTTCTCCGCAGCTTGCATCGTCTTGTCCTGTTTCACGGCGGCAGTTTTCTTGGTATCGTAATATCTCCGGGCATTGGCATAGGCGGAGGAATAGATATCCAAATCAACTTTGATTCGCCGCTCTTTTTCATCGCTCCGAGGTGCTACGATCGCCTCTCGTTCCTCGTCATCCGACTCCGACTCGGACTCTGTCTCAAATGCATCATCCTCGCCATCGCTCTCCTCGAAGTCTGCATCTCTCAGGACTACAGTTACCATGCCCACATCCATTTTTAACTTTTGGACCATACTTGCTACCGGATTTCCCTTCTTCTTTTCATCGTTTACGAGCTCTTCTAAATCCTTCCAGTCCATTCCAGAAGCAATGAAACTTCGAAAGGTGTTGATCAAACTCTCTACAATTGGTAGATTGGCTTCAATCGTGCGTGCAATCTTTGTAGATTCTTCCTTTAACAGCTCTAATCCTCGGACTTGGTTCATATGACCAGCTTTGACACTGTCAAGCTTCTTAGTGGCGCTCAATTCCGCTTGCCTGGCGCGAACCTCCAACTTTTGAGCCTCGAGTTTCGAATAAAATTCATCAACGCATTTATCGAAGGAAGCATATTCCAACACCCTTTTTGATGATCCAGCGCCCTCGCCGTTACGGAATTGTGCAAAGAGGAATGGATGAAATTCGTCATAGGCAATTAATTCGTGTGGCTTCTCATCGCCCAGACTTGGACCGCCAGTAGATATGTTCATCCGATCGATTCCTTCCTTATCAAGATCTCTCAAAATGATCCAGCCTTTCTGAGGTGATTCAGTACACGAATGAACCACAGCATCACCCTCTGTGAACGCGGCTAACAGCTTCGTTATGATAGGTGAGTCCTCACTTAGTTGCAAGGTTGAATCCACCTTCATGTTAACGTCTAGTCCGGAAATAGAAAGGCAGTGCTCCACTAAAGCAGGGCCATAATCTGGACCAAGCTTTTCTCGAATCACTTTTCGGAGCGATGCGTCTTTTCCCTTCTTCTTATCCTTCCCTCCCCATTTCGCTGAGGCCTTTTTCTTTCCCGCTTTTGCCCCTTTACCTCCATCATATCCCCCAGCCTTGCCATTGGCCTCCGTAACGGTTGTAGATTCTGAAATATTTCCTACTTCGGCTACAGCATTTTCCAGAATGAATCGAATCTTCTGGAGTGTAATATCTTCGAACGGTCGCGCCCTTGACACGTCGTAAATCTCTCCCACAGCGAACCTCGTTTCACTGTCGTCCGTCGGCTTTTGTCCAGATAGTTGTGCTGCACCTAATGATGCAGTGCTAGGTGCGTCCAGTTCGACTACTCGCAGCAATGCGAGTATCTTGTACTCGTGATCAGTCAGGATGATGTTGCCGGACGCGTAGAACTCGACTATTATATGGTATGCTGTCTCTCCCTCTCCAAACCTCATATCCACCACCCTGTCCGCTCCAAGCTGATCAAGGGCGTTCAGTCGCCGTGTCCGTAGATGCTTGCGCAGCTTCATGGCGAAGTGAGAGGGGGTGTTTGACTTCTCACGGGTAAATTCTGTGGAATGCATGCGAATTCCAGACTCAATGAGAATAAGCTCCTTGTGGTCGGGCCGTGAAAATTTGAAAAGGTATGTTCGTTGGTTTATATCGTAAACTAACCGCAGCAATGAAAGAGATCAGCTATGTCTCCAGATCACAACATACTGGCTTGACGTCCCTACCATTTTGCAGTCGAAGTCCCACCAGCCTGAGCCGTAATTCAGCGACCTGGGCTGAGACGTCCAGCGCTGAAAAACGCTGTTTCATCTCTGTGGTGGTATAAAGTTGAGTGAAGGTGGAAGGTGAGGTAGAGAACTAGCGGACTATTTTCAAGGTATGAAATGATATCAAATGTGCGCAGTCTACGTAACTGTGCCACACTCACTGTGTGATGACCATTCCGACCAATGGAGTTGTCAAATCGTAATTGTTACAGTACTGTTGCAACGTCAAGATATAATTAAGTAAGATCCTTTCTCCCGCCTTGAGTAACCTACACATCTGGAAGGGAGCGGTACTACGGGAGACTATTGCGGTTGTCTGCACATTCTCTGGTAAGTAGCAACGCAAGCAATCTTTTCTGAGGCCTTCAGATTACACCAAGCTTCTGTTTGCAGTAGCATGATCCTTCAGCACTGTTTTCCAGCCGCACCATAGTTGCCGATCAATAGTGTATGTGCAAGTCCTTTGCAACTTACTAACTTACTAACTTAGTTTTGTATAAAATAAAAGACGATAGCAAAAAAACAACGTCCTGTGCATGATGCATTGCTGAAACGCTTCCTTGTATTGAGAACTACATTCCTGTACACTACGTCAAACAAGCTTTCCAAAATGTGCATTCTCCGACTCGACATCTGTATGAACTGCAATGCGTCTTACGTTCATAATATTTCTACCAGATTCTCCTCCTGCTCCTTATCGCCGTCCTCTTTCTTCTCTTTACGAGCAAGCTGCTCCTTCTTTCGTTGAAGTGCCTTCTTCACCTCCTCCTTCGCGTCCATTACAAGAGAGCTGTCAACACCAAAGATCTTGATTAACTTCTCCACTCGGACAATCAATTGATCGATTCGCTCGTTGTCGTCATTTTGCAGCCTACGTGCGGACAATTCGATCTGTTGCTCAAAAGTATTTCAACTTCCAATGCTTCTCGTGTGATGTCAGACGCTCTTCCTCGAGCTTCCGCTTCGCTGTCTTCACTCCGAGTGGTCGCTCACTAAAGGGACCCGCTGGCGAGTCTAGCGCTTCCTTCTTTTCCTTTTTGGTGTCGTATTCGGCCATATATCTGCGCAAGACCTTTCTAAGTATTCCGAAAATGTGCACTGGGCACTGCGTTTATGCTTACTCCAATGTGGCTTGATTCATTGTATTCACGTGATGTCAGATTGATGAGGAGATCGGAACGACTCAGCTCCTTGTCTGCGTCTTCACAAGGTCCCAGAATCCTGCACATGGCGGATAAGAAGCAAAATGTGAGTTAATGGTTTAACGCAATCAACAATATAATTTAGTCTTGATGGCTAGAATAACTTACATTTTGAACAGAAAGTGCCTCCATCCCACTCATTGGCGGCGGGTACCATTGCGGGAGCAGTAGAGGCTACGATAACTTATCCAACGGAATATGTCAAAACGCAACTTCAACTTCAAAGTAAAACGGCAGTGAAGGTAACCATAAATTTTGTGTATATCTGGATAATTAATCCTCATTTGACGACTGTACCACTTCAGGCTTTTGATGGACCATGGGATTGTGTGGTGAAGACAGTTCGAGAGCGGGGTTTCTTTGGTCTGTATCGCGGTCTGTCAGCACTTGTTATTGGGACAGCCAGTAAGGCGGGCATTCGATTCTTGTCGTTTGAGCAATTCAAGAAGATGCTCGCGGATGAAAACGGAAAGGTCGCAGGACAAAGGATGATGCTAGGTGAGGACGATGAGACGGTCACAGAGATCTGACCAGTTTTGTGATCTATGTCTTCTTTTTGATACGTAGCTGGCTTGGGGGCGGGTGTGACGGAGGCGGTAATAGCGGTAACACCAACCGAGACGATCAAGTATGGAAGTTATTGATGGACAGATGCTGGTGCAATCCTTTGTGACATGACATACCTGATACTATAGGACAAAGCTCATTCATGACCAGAATCAACCAAACCCAAGATATCGAGGATTGATACACGGTAAAAACGACATGATAGTATGTTGGCAGCTCCACAGCTAAAACTGATCTCCACAGGAACACGTGAGATTATTCGCAGCGAAGGTATCGGCGGCATTTATCGTGGCATGACGGCAGTTGTGGCTCGGCAAGGTGCAAACTCTGCTGTCCGACTCAGTACATACGGCATGCTGAAGGAAAAAGTCCAGGACCGCTACCCACTCGACCCAATCACGAACAAGCGAGTCGTGCCGTGGTATGTTACCTTCGCAAACGGTAAGAACGCTGGCACAATTTTGGACATCTAGACACTTCACTCGTGGCCAGTAAGACCAATAAATTGCCGACCTCCCTGTAGGTGCCTTTGCCGGCATTGTCACCGTGTACAGCACGATGCCTCTAGACGTCATGAAAACACGCATGCAGGCGCTCAATGCCAAGGAGCTATATAGAAATTCTTTCCATTGCCTGTACCGAATTGTAACGGAGGAGGGAATCCGCGCCTTATGGAAGGGAGCAACGCCGCGTTTGGGACGCTTGATTGTATGTCATGATTGTCCGTTTGGAGAGATGTAACTTTGCTAATGAACTTTCCTTTGCAGTTTTCGGGTGGTATTGTTTTCACCGTTTACGAACAAGTCTTGTCAATCTTCGAGAGGACGCAGCGAAAATCAAGCGTGTAGAACACTGTCATGTAGATATATAGCCAAATAATGTTAGGTGGAGATATATAGCGAACTAGTGGTAGGTGGAGATTTTGAACATTGGCATATTTATTGTTTCCAAATCAACATTGCTCAACTCAAACCAATAAAAAATGGGTACATTTCATATATTTATTCATATTTCGTATTTGTATGATATCTATCAACCATTCAATGTCCAGACAACCTCAACCCCGATTTACGCCTTGTGTACTTTGAGGATGGTTCCAGCGAAGGTCTTGCCTTGAGTTTCCGCAATTTCGAGCTCCTTTGCGGTAGGCTGGCGAGATCCATCACCGTTGGCAATAGTACCAGCACCCCATGGAGAACCGCCAACAACCTCCGAGTTGTCAAAGAGGACCTTGCTTTGATAACCTGTATAATATACTTGTCAGTCGGGGCTTCCAGATTCGAATGACATCACGTGCGATGAATACCCAGAGGAACGAAGATGATTCCATGGTGAACCAGATGCGGCAGGAAGGTCATGGCGGTGGTTTCCTGACCACCGTGCTGAGAGGCGGTTGAAGTAAACACGCCGGCGTATTTGCCGACGAGGGCTCCTTCGGCCCACAGACCGCCTGTTGCGTCCCAGAAAGCCTTAACTTGCGCTGCCGGGACACCATAACGCGTTCTAATACCATACAGATCAATATACAAATAATCGAAACATCATGCGCGCAGAAACGACATACGGGATTCCAAAAATGAATGCGTCAGCTTTCACCAAATCTTTCGGGCTCAAAACAGGAATATCAAATTTCACGGCATGCATCTTGTCCAGAACCTCTTGAGGAAGAGTTTCCGCGACTTGGTAAAGTTCCGCATTGACACCGGCATCCCGGAGCCCTTTGACGACGGAATCCGCCAGTGTCTTAATGTGACCCCAGGTACTGTAAATGACGACGAAAACGGTGGGCTTGGACATCTTAAGGGAATAACGTAGTTGTCGTGGAGAAGCCGGCTGGTAAAGATGGTTTGGATGCAAAAGCGATGGAAGTTGAGGGCTGCTGATATTGAGGTACCGGGGACCATCTTGGGCCCTTTTTATATTCGATCAAAATTATGGCGCGCAGGGGCGGAATGCTGGGTGACTAATGAGGCGATATCCTGCGTGCTCCCGCGATTACCAACTGGTCTTTGGTAAGCCGGATCGGTTAATTCTGGCACGTGCACACCGCCGCACCACACTCGAGTGGCATTGAATGTACTCCACGTGATATGCGCAGACCGGCTTTTACCGAACACAAACAAAATCGATTGCCCCCACACCTTCCAACGCCAAACCGCCATCTCCATCTGCAACGTCCGCACTAGCAAAAACAATGTCATCCGGACTCCTTTCCATCGTCCCTGCTGGTGTCGTCACTGGTGACAACGTCAGGTAATGACGTTTCAGGCACGTTCTCGTCATCTAGCAGACCATCTAATCACAAAGATGGGCCCGCTTTCACAGAAAGGTGTTCAACTATGCACGCGAGCACAACTTCGCCATTCCTGCTGTCAACTGCACATCCACATCTACAATTAATGCCGCACTTGAGGCCGCTCGTGATGCCAAGTCCCCTGTCATTATCCAGTTCTCTAACGGTGGTGGCGCCTTCTTTGGCGGAAAGGGTCTTGACAACAAGAACCAGGAAGCATCGGTCATCGGTTCAGTTGCTGGTGCCCACTACATCCGTGCCGTCGCAAAGGCGTATGGTATCCCTGTGCTGGGTGAGTTTATCGGCGCGCAAAGGAGGAATATCTCTCTGCCTTTGTGTATTAGTGTGATTAATGTAGTGGCACGTGTCCAGTCCACAGTGACCACTGTGCCAAGAAGCTCCTTCCATGGTTCGATGGCATGCTCGAAGCCGATGAAGCTTACTTCAAGCAGCACGGCGAGCCTCTTTTCTCCTCTCACATGCTCGACCTCAGTGAAGAGTCCAAGGCCGAGAACATTGAAATCTGCAAAAAGTATTTGAAGCGTATGGCAGCTATAGGATGCCTCCTCGAGATGGAGATCGGTATTACAGGTGGTGAGGAGGACGGTGTTAACAACGAGGATGTCGACAACGCCTCCTTGTACACCCAGCCCGAGGACATCTGGGACATCTACCGCGAATTCAGTGAGATCACAGATCTATTCACCATTGCTGCTGCCTTTGGTAACGTACACGGAGTATACAAGCCCGGAAACGTTAAGTTGCACCCCGAGCTATTGGGCAAACACCAGGCCTTTGTGAAGGAGAAGCTTGGTGCGAAGAACGACAAACCCGTCTTCTTCGTCTTCCACGGTGGATCAGGCTCTACTGCCCAAGAAATCAAGACTGCCGTCGGCAACGGTGTTGTAAAGGTGAGTTTGAGCCGAAGCTGCTGTAAGGATTTGTGCGATGTGGCTCATCTGAGTTGGTCATCGTTTAATAGATGAACATTGATACCGACACCCAATGGGCGTACTGGGATGGCTTGCGCAAGTTCTACGAGTCTAAGAAGGCATACCTTCAGACTCAGATCGGAAACCCCGAAGGTGAAGACAAACCTAACAAGAAGTATTACGATCCCCGTGTCTTCATTCGGGAGGCGGAAAAGACCATGATTGCACGTGTTAGGCAGGCGTTCGACGAGCTGAGCTCTACCGGGAAGCTTTGAACAGCCTATATATCTCACAGCACACAGTTTAATCTGGGACAATCGCGTAACCATACCGCATAAATATGGGAGAGAGAAGGGCATATATGTATTAAGTAGCTAGCTACAAAAAAATACTTACGATTCAAATTCTGTACTATCTGTGTCAGACAGTCAGCCAAACTTTCTTGCTTACTCTGATCTCTTCGTCCTCAGTCGCGGTGCGTTGCTTCCATGGCCAGTCGCCGTGATCGCCCGCTCCCGCCCCCGGCAACGGTCATATCACTATCAACACTCGCCCTATCGTCAACATTTTGCCCATAATCGTCCCTTACTGGTGCCGTGAGGAAGAAACGTGCCGATTGTGATTGGACGATGTTTTGAGCAGCCCTATAGGCGAATACGGCCTCCGGAATCAAGAAGAGGAGGTACACAATATTTAGGCCCATTTCAAAGGGAGTAGCGAACCCACTACCCGTAAAGGGTTGTAAGGCGGTGTAATAGGCAGCTACCAGCACTTGGGGAAACAGTGTGAACAGAAAGCAGCCAGCCAGCTCGGGAACCTAGGAATTGTTTCAACGTCTGAACGAGCGACCGAATGACTCGAATGACCACCAATTCTGCTCGCGGTCTTTACCCTTTCGCGAAGATTCCCTGAATATCCCAGCCAAAGTCGTGCAATCTCGACAGGGATGAAGACGGCGAGGAGGAAACCGATCATAAAGCGATGGAAGCTACGCAACATGAACGATTTCATCTAGGCGCAGATACAGAAGGGTGGCACAAACCATGAGCAGCTTATATGACAGAATCATAGCACCACTCTCTACCTTCCAATGTACGGTGAACCCCATACCAATTGCCCAAAATGGGAACATCCAAAGGTTAAAATACAGAAGTACTTGTAAGGGAAGGTTTGACGATATCGGTCCATCTGGCGTGGTAGGATTAAATATATCATGTAGTTGCAGACACATGGTTGTCACAGTACCAATAGGCGTCCTGCGGTCGGCCCCTGTTCCCTCCAAATTGCGATATGATGGAAATATATGTTTGGCTGTTTTGTCCAGCTGTGTTTGCAGGTATGTCGATAGCTGGCTCGGTAGGGAATCTCGCATCGTTGTGCTTTCTGAAAGTGGCGAGATGACGAGATGAGCTGGAGTTATATATGTCTGCAATCGAGCGCAAGATGGTGAGACGCATTGTCGACCTGCTCACAACGGAACTCTCGCGTGTAGAGCTTAGTCAGCAAGAGACAGTTTGATTGGAATGAACATATTGGATTCCATTCCAACCATTTCAACCCAGCACCGTGGTAAAGGCCGGTTCATTGCATTTCTGCACATAGGAAATTGAAGCATTCGATGCAGAACGAACGCGGTTTGTCCGAAAAGCGGACATTGAAATGACAGTAACCACCTCGAGATTCTGCCCAAAATTGCAACTACTGACAACGTCTTGCAATTTGCTTCCATCCTTCCATTCTCCGCTCATCCATCCTGCACGGTAGTCGCAAAAGATTCTATTTCTGTTGCATACTCGGCGCCTGTTGGCCACCCTTCCTTCTACTTGTATTTTTATTACGCTTTGCTTAGAGGTTTGGTGATACAGTTCTTGGGGTGTGTCCGAGTGTTAGGTTGCGACCTGCTTGGAAAAGGGTACCGAAACGTTTCCGGCAATAGGCTTTTTGCCTTTTT
The DNA here is from genome assembly GCA_006535965.1 of Spizellomyces sp. 'palustris'. Lineage (NCBI taxonomy): Eukaryota > Fungi > Chytridiomycota > Chytridiomycetes > Spizellomycetales > Spizellomycetaceae > Spizellomyces > Spizellomyces sp. 'palustris'. The sequence continues at coordinate 32,864 of QEAR01000023.1, read as the reverse complement.
CAAAGTTCACAGGTTACTCTCCTATCTCAGCTTGACCTTATACGCTCAAAGCCTGCCACGTCGGTCCTCCCATCCCTCAAGATGAACGCGCTGAACGCGATGGACATCGACTCCCCAAGACCACCTGAACCTTCTACCAGACCCGTGGAAAGTCTTCCACCGCTTCAAGTGGAAGCATTCTTTTCAAGACCAGAACTGTTCAAGCGACCATCGTTCCTAACCCGCAAAGACAGCACGTGCTCTATCTCTAGTGACAGCGACCCGCCAAGCCAGACGTCTTCCAACGTATCTTCGCCAGATAGCTCAGGCATTTCTGGAGCATGCCGCTCCCCACTGGATCCTGTTCTAGAAAATGTCGCATACAGGTTATCCCAGTCGACCATTACGGAACGCGAAGAAGAAGGCATCTGGACAATGGAAGAGGATGCAACCCACGTGCCTTGTAGACCATCTACTATACATAACTCCCTCACTGCACCCACGACCAGATCCTTCGGTGGAGTGAATAACAAGGAGCGGCACACCAAGCGCAAGGTTCTGAAAGTTGACGAAAATAGCAATAAGATTACCAATGTAAGATCAAAGGCGTTGCCAGGATCAGATCTCGTTAAAGCACATCTCATTAAGAGTTATACATTGTCAAAAGTATTTCACCAAAGCACCATCAGAAACGCCACTGGACGTGTCCCAGGCCTTACCACCAAAGACTGATCGATCCTTCCAAGCCGAATCCCGTACCATCAAGATCGATTTCTCCATTACCAAACCCAACGTTCTGCGAACCAAGCGCAAAAGTAACGACATCACCTGCTCTCCCGCCATAAAAGGTCCCTCATCAGAACGGGATCTCTCTTCTTTCAAGAGGTCTACCAATTCCCTCTCATCGTGGCAATTCAAGAAGCCTATTGATGTGAACCGTTCTTCACAATATCATCGATCGCTCCAATCTAGGAAATCCGATGTCGATCTTTCATCTCCCGCACAATCATCAGATGATGAAGAATACGACGACGAGGAGACGGTGTGTGAGCCATCCCCAACGCGTCCAAGACGACGATACACACGGTCAGCGACAGCCCCAGTCATAACCGTGACCCGCAGTCCGACAAAACTATTCCCCACCTTTGACGACGCGCAAATACCCACCCGCCCGGCTTCAACTACTATGCCAATGCGGACTCCGTCTCCATCAGGCGCTCGTAAATGTGCCGCCATTCCGATTGACGTTCCGTCCAGAAGGGGACAACTGATGCGACCAGCGCCTCTGGCGCTAATTACCGGGGATGATCTAGCTGCTTCTCCTGATAGTTTGCAGATTATTTCTGCCTTGAATTGTGGATATGGTGCGAATGTATTCAAGCAGCCCGATCGCAATGTAAGAGTTTTATATGATAATGCGATTACCCTCACTTCGCTGACTTTAGCTGTGTAGCCATTTTTGTGATGATCGCGGCGAGAGCACCGCTGAAAGAAGACCGTTGTAACGCTTCAGCGCTAGACTTCATGTTGCTCGCATTTATATATATAGTGTGTGTAGACGAGACAGCTTTTGAACTCAATATACCCTTAACCAGGATACACATGATGACATTGAAAACGGACGCACACAGACCCAGAATGCAGATATGCTGTTTTATTACGCAGCCTACGTATCACTAGCATAAAACTTTCCGGTTTCCTTCCAAATACAAAAATCGTACTCAAGCTACCCCCACATCTTGAAATTAAATGTCGATTATGATCATGCTTGTTCATCGTCCTCAGGTCTATATCCCTTCTTGACAAGTTCGCCCAACCTATAGCGAGCAGTCTGCAGTTCCTGCTCGATCTCCAAAATCTTAACCTTTTGTTCCATTTCGGCTACTTTCAACTGATGCCGATTGAGTCGCCCAATGTCATCCTGGGCCTTGGATTCCGCATTGCGTTTTGCTGCCCCTTTGGCCGCTTTGACCAAAAGGTCGGTGGCCTTTCGCACAGCAACGGCCGCGTCTTCGAGCTTGATCTGCGTTTTCGAGAACGGGATGGATTTGACCCGTGATGCCGCAACGAGTTGCGTTGTCGCCACCGAGACCTCCTGTGCGGCCACCACAAGTTGTTCGTATGAATGAGTGCCAGAGATGAGTCCGTCGGCGCACTCGACAAGTGTTGTGGTTGCTGCTGCGACAGCCTGCGCAGCTGATATCAGTCCCTCGGTCCATTTGTTGTTCTTTTTGTAAAATTGCCCAGTGGTGGTAGAGCCGCGTCCGTGTGCGACGATCTCTTGCTGAGTTTCAGTTGCGCGTTGTATGAGCAACGCAATGGCACTCATCATTGCCATTGCTGACTCCAGGATAGCCGAATGCACGTCCAAATCGGCCCCTTGTCGCGGTTTGCTCATAAGGGCCGCTAATCTCTTTGCTGCCTCCTCAATGGCATCGGCAGCATTCTTCATCTGGCGTTCTACTTCGTCCTCCAAATTGCTCTTGTCATCAAGTTTCGTGACGACAAGCTGCTCTATCAGTGTGGACATACGTCCAAGCTGGTGCTGAGTTTCGCGTGAAAGACCCACGATATGTTCCGGTCTTCGCGAGGTTTCGATCGTGCTCAGTGAACCTGACTTCAGCTGATCGAAGAACAACCGACCACCAAGAGCCCCGGTCTTCACCGTACGGACGATCCCGTCGATCTGATCATCGCCGGAAGCAAGGCGCGTGACACCCTTCGCGTTGTGGAGAAGTTGAGAGACGGCGTGTGCGAAACTGGTTGAAGAACTAATGGCATCCTTGTGATCGCCTGTCTACATATCAAAAAAGCGCCTTGAGAAACAGGGCGCTAAGTATTCATGGTATTGAACGTTCTATACCTGCACCAATTTCACGAAGCTGTTACCGAAATCACCGCAAAGGGCTTGCGCTTTTTCCAGAAGAGAGAGCACATATTCCGGGGATGCAGTCTGATTACCAATATTAGCCGGACTGTCCATTTCATAGATCGCATCATCGACGGCAACAATGCACGCATCGAGGATATTATCTTCATATACGAACGTTGGTCAAGTGCAATACGTTGTTGGATCAGTGATGATTCACTCACCCATCATGCTGTTCAGTTGCCGCAAATGATCTGATCGTGAGCCATCGAGTTGTAGATTCGCAGCATCGCGCTCTCTTTGAGCGTCTTGTGCAGCCTACGACTCAGCTAGGTTACAAATGCGTTGGTCCTGCATGGTCGACGTTTTAGTACTCGTACCTTCTGCTGTGCGGCAAGGGCAAGTAGCGTCTGATCAAGACCGGCCTGCAGGACAGCGGCATCCTCCTCTTGCCCCTAATATCCATTCATGTCTATCATTGCTTGTAAGGGCGAAGTGAAGACGGAAAAAGTCGCACGTACCGCTTTTGACCGATGTAAATCCGCTGCTGCATCGTCCAATCTTCGCCTCATTTCGTCAATTTGTTGCTGCTTCGCCTATGAAAGGTGAAAGCGTCAAACATGGATACAGACTGAGCGGGAAGCAACGGAAATACCTTGTTCAGATTCTCCATCTCAAGTCGCTCAGTTTCAAAGCGATTAATAATGTTTTGCAACTCCGCCCCCTTGGACGCAGAGAGGTCATTCAGGGAAGCCTTGGCATCTTGCAGATCGCGGCGCAATCGACCCATCTCTTCTTCATACTGTGCCCGCACCCGGTCCACCTCCCCCTTCAGACGATCGCGCTCAATGAGAAGTTCTGTGACCTGATTACTTTTTTCCTAGCAAGAAGAATGACGGATGAGTTATTAATGTTTGTGATCACTGTATCCTGAGGTAAACTCGATCCAACGCACTTTCATGTCTGATTTCGCTTTCTCAACCTCCTTTCGTGCTTGCTCCGATTGCCGATTCGCAGAGTCCCGAACGTCTTTGAACTTGTTTAAAAGGTCTAGATGTTCTTTTCGCAGCTGAGCATAGAGCTTAGCTAGCGCTTCGTACTTCTGCTTCCATTGTGCAAGTTCCTCTGGATGAAGACTTGTGAGCATTTTGATAGATAGGGCTTGTCAGCTCTCATTAGCTCACCCTGCAATCTACGCAGAAGGTCATCCTTTGCAGCATCCATATCGCGGTTGCCCAGGGACAACTGAGACAATTGTTGCTCCAGGCCCCGTATTCTCTGAAAGTGCGTTCAACTAATTGAAGTCTGAAAGGTTCACTCCGCAATCTTACCACTCATACCTGCTCATACTGATTTAGCGTGTCACGGTCACGGTATGACTGATTCCGGTATTGCTCCAGCTCATTCTGCGCGTTCATTAGCCTCTGTTGCAAGAGGTGGCCTTCCAGTTGTGCATTTGCCGCGTTTGCTTGCTGTTGCATTCGCAGGCGCTCCTCCTCTAACCGTCTCCGCTCGGCCTCCTGCTGTCGTCGAAATTCCTCCTGCTGTCGCTGTGCTTCAAGCTGTTGCCGTTGCAATTCGAGTTGCCTGTGCGCCTCAACCTGCTGCTGTTGCTGTCGTTGTCGGGCAAGTTCCAGGTCCCTTTCCGCTTGCAGCCGCTGCTCTTCACGCTGTTGGTCTTCAATCAGTTGCTTTTCAAATGCGGCCTGCTGCTCGTTGAAAAGATCAATCTCCGCTTGTTTGTTGGGAGACTCTCCTCGAGGTGGCAATGTAGGGGGGCCCTGGGCAAGGAAATCTGGGGGATCTTGTGACAATCTCGGCACCGTGATGAGCGAAGTCAGGTATTTAAGTGTCGAGCATTCATAGTAAAAGCGAAAAAGTGCGTAGTGACCAGCATTAAATTTCTCGCGGAGGGGGGCAAGTACTTCCACAGATCCGATAATTTGGTGCATTGCCATCAACATGCTGATTAGGAACTGGTAAATTCCATGACTCTCCTCAACCAGCGGAACGAGTGCTGCTATCCTCGCCTCATTATTGGAACTGGGTCTGAAGTTCACAAAGATCAACTTTTGAAGAGAATCAAGCTTATCCAGTAGACCAAGAAGATCATTGATAGTTTCAAAACCCTCGTTGGGGTCCTCAACTCCTTTCAAAGTTACGTATTCTTCGTAATCAAACGTTCCACTGAATTCTGGATGTAGGCGGTGGTAGTCAAGCTTTGCCAAAAGAAATTGGACGTAAGCTCTAATAAGAACGCCGTATCCACGGGTACTATGAGGAGGTACGCTACGCGCAAGGGTGTCGAACCATGAAGTTTGGCCTATTGCATCCTTCAGTACGTTGGGATGTCCTTGCCGAATAACCTTGTGAGCAGTAATCAAAGCTTTGAAAGTCACAAGTTCGTCCCCTAGTACCGGGAATGTTTCAATCGCCATCCAAAAACTACCCGATCCTTTAATATCCCACGTGTACACGATGCAGGCGCGAACATGCTTTTGCTTGGGGGCGGTTTCCTCTGGAGACAGAGCTTTCTTGATGTGCAGCGCCAGCTCTTCTTCTACCTTTTCTGTTTGCCATGAGGGGCGAGAGACAACTGGTGCTCCATGCGGATATGATCGAGTTGGGGTGTTGGTTCCAGTGCCGTATGGGGAGCTTCCGTAGTCCGACCCCGGCCCTCCGGCGTTGTAATAGCTCGGACTGTAAGACATGGGCTGCAAGATGGCGTGGCGTCAGTCCGGAGGCTAAGGTCTTTTGTTACACTACAGTAGGCCGGGAGCGCAACAAGTTGCGCACTAGGATAAAAACGGTACCAGGGTTGGTCGAGCAGGCGATTTAAAAGAATCGTATGCCAGTTTTTTGAACTACCTGCAAGGTTATGATAGATGAGGTTTTGGGAAAGCGTCGTGAGTAGGCCTCGCTACAGCCTCAGCAGTGGCTTAGCGAGAGTGCTTAGTATTATATGACTCCCTGTGCTCGATCATAACTCCTCCTAGACAATGCATCAAGATCTCTACTCCAGTGATGTAACTCTTCTATTATGACAGACCCAGGGCCCCCTGCACTGTCTGTACCGACGTCCCCTGATGTACCTACTCCCCACCTGATTATACAAATCTGTGAGTCTTTTCCTCCGCCACAGCCGTAGCTTAACCTGGAAATCTGCCCGCCACGCCAAAACTTTCTTTAGTGGAATTATGCATCTCGTCCTTTGGATGAATCGAGGGCGAGGACCTCTTCCGCCTCTGTAAAGAGTAGCTTGTGCTCGGGTGTCAGCGGCCTTTTTAGTCCTGCCATTTCCAGTCGCATGTTGCACAAATCGGAAATGCGTGCTCATCTTTTACCGAGAGTTTCTACATTTGTCCGTTATATGCTCTCGTATCCATGTCCATGAATTAAGTTGCCAGCGAGCCGAAAACGTCTAGGTTGAACTTGAAAGGCCGCAGAATTTAGAATTTCTCCACCGTTTCGATACAGAGGCCGTCAACGGGAGACCTCATCTCAAGCCACGGGCTTCGTCGATCGATCGTGGTTCGTGGTTCGTGGACAGCCGCGCGGCCAACCCTAGTTTACGCTGTGATATCCAATACCAAACTTTGGTCTCTCATCGACAGAACAAATCGGACCAGTAACATCGTACACTTGCAGGATACTTGTGCTGTCGTGTTAATCTGCCACCCAGATACCATTGCCGCTTTCGGTGCCGATGTCTTAGATTTTGGTCCTTGCGCGGGTTTAGTTGTCTCAGAGCTAATGCCGAAATTCTTTATTCGCAACTATCCGTCGCACTTTAAATGTTCAGCGATGATATTTCCGCGTTTGAATCCTTTCTACATTAGACGTGCAATGGTGCAAAGCATCCATGTTATGAGATCAGACGTATTGACCAATTATCGCTCTGTCGGGTGCCTTGACTTGAGACGTTGCATAGTTTACGCTTTTAAACAACTGGATTCGTTCAGCACACCGCGTACCATGTCCCTAGTAATCTGACCCTCACCGTAATGAACCTTCACGCGCCACCTAAGCCCCCACAGCCACACAAATCACGCTCACGTGGAAGCCGAGCATGTCTCCTCTGACTCGCGCTCCTTGTCACCATCTGGCCATGCAGGATGCCTTCAACCGAGCACCCCCCGAGTGCAGGAGATCCGCACTCAAGTACGCACTCTAAGACGCCAAAACCTTGCGGCGTCTGTTCGGATTTCCGCACACTGAGACGGAAACAGGCGAAGGAACATCGCAAGTCTAAAGCACCTGCGACGACTACTGCTAGTGCAGTTGCGACTGCTTCAGTCCCTAGTCAGCCTAAAAAATCTGATGCATATGCTCCATTTCCCTGCCCGCCCGATTCTGGAACTCTCGGTTCATCGACGTGGACGTTTCTCCATACAATGGCGGCCTATTACCCAGAAAATCCTTCGGTCGCTGAACAATATTCGATGCGCAATCTAATATCCGCACTGGGCCGATTCTACCCTTGTGGCTATTGCGCTGAGCATCTTAAAGGAGAGGTCCTGCGACGGCCTCCGGACGTGTCATCTAACAGAGCTCTCAGCCAGTGGTTCTGTGAGGTGCACAACGAGGTCAATGAAAGACAAGGGAAGCCCCCCTTTGACTGCACTAAAGTATTTGAGCGGTGGAGAGATGGATCAGCAGGAAGCGAATGCTTTCCTGATATCGCTCATGAGTAATAGAAATATCAACTTGGCATACACGTAACTTATCGATAACATCAATATATCAAAATCTTTGAGACGTCTTTCATCTTGACAAATTTGTTGGTTACGTAAGCAGCGATCGGTTGCCGTGTCAACAAGCCGGGTTGGTCAGCATTCCCACACAAGAAGAATTGGGCACATTCGCCTCTTGCAACCATGTCCCCGATAAAATGCACATATAGTTCGGTAGGGTCACTTACCGCGAGCTCTGTACGCTCAATCCTGTATCCAGTCTTGCCAGTCGAGGATACCCTTGACCATGCCGCAGCACAACGACTTGAGAGTTACCTTACAGAGCTGTTCGAGGTGGAGCCAATGGCAGTGAGCAGGCTGGATGAAGGGATCAAGATAGACGTCAATGAAGAGAATGAAGGGCCGGGGGAAGGTATGTGTTCATGTTAACACGACCAGACTTTGCTGTGCATACCAGCGGATAATGATAATACCGTTAATACTTTAAAGGGTTCCGTCTTTTTTCCACTCCACGCCTACCTATTAGTTTGAATCCCCAAGAGACCCTTTCAGAAAGATTAGCCCATGAGTATGAAATAGACAGGTATGGGTTGAAAGGAAACTGTTATTTGATTTTCGTTGGTAATGAAAGACTTCCACTTTCGGGCAACTAGTGACCTTGAGGCTGAGCGCAGACGATGCTTCCGAGACGTTATCATCAGCCCAGAACAAATACGACAGGAGTCACATGTGCCATGGGTAAGAAGAGCCAAGAGTGGAGTGTGGGAGGCAAGCACATGAATAATTCTGTATATCGTGATAGGATGCTTGGAGTACGAGGGTGCTCACTATACCATGTCAACCTGATACCTCGACCGATCATAAACCCGGCCGTCGACGGAAGAGCCAAAAGAGACGCAGGATTGATGCCAAGATTCGAACAGGTCTCCTAGCTGAAAGAACTGTGGAGACGGTGCGATACGCACCATGGCCTCGGACTTTTGGTGGCCGCCAGCCACAGCGTTCTCGAAAAGAACATCAACTTCGTCATAGCACTCGGGTATTTACACCAGGAAGTAGGGGAGAGAAACCACGTGGAAGTAGACAATAATATATAAGAATGGCTAGGTTTTATTGTGCCACAAGCTTAATTGAACGCCGGTCCCATCACACTAGCTCGTACAAGATCTTGTGACGAACTCTACGTCAGATGGGCATGAAGATTTATTACTTTCCCGGGCCACCGAGTAGGAGTGGAACCATTGTAAATAGTATGCAGACTAAACTTCGCCAAACCATAATTACGCCATGCTGTAGTGATACGACGTTCAGAGTCTGTTCAAGCAAGATACTTCACAAGGTCGTGTTTCTCACCTGTCAATGAGGGAATCCCGCATCTGGTTGACAATATATGTTGGCTGGGCATCTTGTAGCTGGTCATGGGTACGATGGGTCAATATCGCGCGGAGGAAAATAGCAAAGTACTTGTAGCATACCTTGAAGATACTTTCTATAACCGAGAGTTCCGTACTTGTCGTGTCCAACCCAGCAAACGCGCTCCAGTCATTGACCACCAGGCCTGCCCCAATCAGATCTGAGCCTCGATTTACGGTACCTGCCACCAAAGGGATCTGGAGAAGTGATGACAGCTCATCCTGGTCCTCTACCGACGTCTTTGGGTGAACAATTCCACCCTGGTTGCTCAATGCGCAGTAGCTTCCAACGAGCACATTTCCCGCTACTGTTTGACGAAATACTTCAACTTTTAGGACATCGGCAATAATTTCCTCGGTTTCCTGTGATGGAAGTAATGGTCATTCAATTCCTGCCTGATGTGTTCCGAAATTGCAGCAGAGGGGACACCTACTCGGTCCACGTCTGGATGTACTAATGCTACGTAATCATTGCATGCAATCACGTTCCCCAACGCCGACAACCGTTCTTCTACACGCTGAATAGCCACCGTATCTGGTAGAGAGTTTCGAATGTGCTGCAGCTCCTGATCGGTTGTGGTGTTTGGCAATAACAATCCATGGCGGTTTCCAACGGTCAATCGGCCAATGATTCGTGTCCCACCAATTGATGTATGAACCACCGGAATTACGTCTGATAGCTCGCTCTCGAATACACTATGTCAAAATATCACGGTCAGAATGAACAAACAGTCCGGGAGTGCAAAATTCCAGGGCACTTCACCTGTAAAAGTTCTCGGAACCGCCAATAGCTACCAGGCCATATGAGTTTGTCAAGCGAGAGAAGACCCCGATGTCGTTGCTATTTTCGAATTGCGCACCTACACCAGAGGAATTGGTTAGGAATAAGGTAGAGTATGCCCCGCCGCATCATATAAGGGACCCATGCCACTTACGGACTGCCATGTTGAAGAGATACTAAATGAATAATATGGGTGCTCACAGATAAAGGAATCTCAATTTCTTATGCGAACGACGAATGTGAATGCCGAGCGGTCGTTGAAAGGTCAGCAGAAATGGACATCCAAAAAAAATTCATGACATGGTGGTGCGTGAGTCACAACCGCCTCGGTGTGTCAGTCACATTGATGACAGAAACTGTGCCGTATCCGCGTTACAGCTTACGAGGAAATCGAAGTGCCACATTGCTTCAAACGGTAGAATTGCAACAGTATCATTTTCAGCATAAACAGTGTGACTTTATCCATTTTCCAGTATTGTATGTATGGCTTGTGCTCCAGCCAATGTGACTGTCAAGTGTCCCATCTCAAGACTACCAGACCTTTCAAATAACGTGAGATCAAATATTGCACCGTCGTCCTCTAATGACATCAACTCTTTCAGGCTGACGCTTGCGTACGCAAGATCTTGGGAGACGTCGTCATCGGTATCTTCGGGAGGTTCGCTGACTACAACGAACTGGATCAAATGATCTGTCTCTTCCGGTGACTTGAGAGCACGACGGAGGCGAAACCGTCCCCGTGGATTTGTGGTTTCCGAGAAAGGGAAGACTGAGAGACAGATATTAACGTGATGGTTTCAACCCGCAAATAGCGTGACAGTGGAAGCAAGCTTACACTTAGAGTATGAGAATAGCACCACACCGCTATCAGACAAGGTCACCGAGTCCGTCTCCAGCTCCTCATCGTCCGGTCTCTGGTCTAAAAATTCAAAGCTGATGTAAACCTTCTCCGTATTCTGTAATAAGGCTGCCACATCTGGTGTAGTAAGGTTCAGTTTGAGCTCGCTAATGGCAATGGTGATGCCTTCTGATCCGCCTCGCTCTTTGGTAATGGCCCCTTCACGATCCTACACAGGCAATCAAAATGTTAATCAACGTAATGAGCAACAAAGAAAAAGAAAATACTTGATTGCTGACAGGTTCGGTGCTTTGTATTTGAAGTGATGACACTGAGCGATGTGGTTCTAAGGGTAAGCCATATTCGCTGCGGGTTGTGGGGTACGTTGAGTCGACCGTTTCGCGCCCTTCAAGGGCTGCTGATTCTGGCCTAGGTTTGCTCCGCTCTTCATTGAGGCCATCTCCCAGGATACCCAGTCCCGCCTCGTCCAAGACTTTTTGTGGTGATGTTGCAAGCTCCAGTGCGCGCTCCGACGCGCTATCATTAGCATCTGACCATAACGAAGATATGCTACTCTGTTGTCTAGAGCCCGATCCTTGCAATTGTCCAGGACTGGTAATTCCACCCGTCTGTTCCCCACTTGGGGTCTTATACATCAGCTCTCCACTGCCAGACTTTCCAAGTTGCCGTGAGCTTATTGCATTTTGGCTAGGACCATCGTCGAATGTGGAGGCTTCCAGGCTGCGTTTATTTCTTCTGCGTCTGCTCACCCGGCTGCGACGATCGGAACGTTCGCATGTCGAGTCTTGCCCAGTGGAATCTATACTTGAGCTTGGGGACGCGTTTTCATCGTCTCCCAACGACATAGTGGAGCCGGGAGGCATATCGCTGACTGTGAATGTGGAGGGTTTTGATACAAGGGATGTGTTGGATGCCTCTTGGGACTGTCGCCTATCGTGAGCGAAGGTTCCATCAGAGAACTGCAGACTATTGATTCAGTTGGCAGAACTTACGGTGGAGATTGTACCGAGCTCTGTTGACTTTGCAGATGTTTCTGAGGATCATGATGGACCGTGTCAACGAGGCTTCGATCAGTCGCATTACCACTATACTCGGCCGCAACGGACGGCACATCAAGTTGAGAAACGATCTGTGCACGCGATTAGCGAGTAACCTCCGATCATAATCAGGTCGTTACAGACTCACAGGAACCACTTCAAGTTTGTACGGCTTTTCCCAAGCTAAGGAGACGCTGACTTTTCCTCGTCGTTTGCCAGATGCATCCTGTGGCAGATTGTATAAGTATCGAGTGATGCGCTACACGTTGAGTCAATGTCGTTACCTTCAAGTCAAACTGCCCTTGAATATTTTCATTCAGTGCCAAATTTAGAAGTGGAACCTTAGCTACGCCGTAGACGTAGTCTTCAAGACTGTCGTTCTCATCCAGCGCCACTATTTCCAGCTGATGGAAACGCCATTTGCTAAGTATCGGAAAAAGGTTTTCTCCTCGAAAACGACAAACACGCACCGTGCTGGTCCTTAGGACCCTGTCGAGATCCAGATTCATTGGCATCGGAAAGGTTTGATAGAAATTAAATTCTGGATTACACGTGTCTTTGATAGTGTCCTTTTCATCACGTCAGCTCCGGTTTCATCAAAAAGGCGGACCGAGATACCATACCGTCAAGGACATATCCTGATTGTGTAACTGGAAGGAAAGGTATACCGCTGGAGACTTCCCTGGTGGTGCAGTAAGTCCTGAACAACTGGCAATGCGGACAACCAAGTCATTCATATCCGCTCGGTGAGTAAACCTTTTACTGTATTATGTAGAATGCTTAGTCCCACGGGTGTGCGTTGTATGCAGTCTCGGCGACCTACCCAGAGGCGTCCTTATCCCCGACCGTCAAGAGGTTCAAAGCGATGGTCCGTTCCTTGAATGATCTTATGGCTTGTATCATGGGAACTCGAACTCGTAAGGAGTAATTAATACTTCCAATGACCGTTTTCTGAGAAATATTAGATACAAATGATTTCCATCAAGCAACCACGGAAGCCTACATTGTCGTGCGTGCTAACAAGTTGACCATAATATTGCAAGCGATCGGTACGATGGGGATCCGTTAAATCTTTGAAAATCACCGCGCTTCGTAATGGTAAGTAAGACGTATCCAGATGAGCTGATGTGCGGAAGATTCTGTAACCTACCAGGTGGCCACCTCCACGTAATCAAGTCCGTCTGACCGGCAGAGGTGCAAAATCATAGGGTGGCTTTGCAAGTACATGAGGAAGAAGTCGTCCACGAACACTTTGTATCTTTGAATAAGTTAGCACGATCCCTCATGTCAGTGAAAATCCACCGAAACTGTAGATGGTACCTGGAGGTCAGATTGTAATGTGGCATGAGACCAATGCCAATCGGAGTGACTTGCGTCTCGAAATCGTAGAAATCATAGTAAATAAAGGAAGCAAAGCTCTCGCCGTCTCTACTGTCGTGCCCAAGCTGCTGCAGTAACTTGAATCCTTCTTCGCTTATGATTGCGGCATCGACATGAACGGCAATTAGGTTTTGGCCTAATAGTAACGCAAGGAAGTTGAGTTTGATACCAAACATGTCAAACAATCATAAATTGAACACCTTTTTCCAGTTCCACCTCGTCGTCATCATCGGTAGCTTTCTCAACAGCAGTCGGTACTAAAACAGCAGGTCAGGAACACGATGCAAGATATGATGCAAGACATGAGTAGGTGCATACGTTTTGCTGTTCCATACGCGATACTTTTCAGCTGCGCTTCCAGATTTGCAATCTTGTTACTACGTAGATCTAAAAGCCGTGAATCCTCTTCTAGACGAAGTTCTATAGGGCGAAATATATCATGAGTGCCCTTTATATTCCAGTTTTTCTTGATCAACTGTGCATACCATATTCATTTTTAGTGGCTTGGAGCTTCTGCTGCAGGTGTTTCACCTCTAACTTATAATCTTTGTTGATATGCTCTTGTAGTTGCAGTAATTTTCTAGTTTTTTCCAGGTCCTCGATGCATCTCGCATATTGCAATCGCAAGTCTTGAAGCACTCGTTTGTCCTAAAGTATCTATTGTCAACAACTCATGTATTCGAAATGGGGTAATCACGAAGCAAACATTGGTCTGGTGTACCTCTGCAAGATCATCAGCTTGTGAAATGAAGTCTGCAGTCTGAGCCCTCTGGTTCCTTAGGCTCCAGAAAGTCAGCGCCTCTTCAATCTGCGAAATTTCGATCAATCCATTCTGCGTGAGGCGCCTCATTTGCTCTTGCAGCTTGTCCAGATCATGCTGCACATCGTACATTTGCCCGTCTGCTTTTTGCTTTCCCTCCGAGAGGAGTCGACACTGGTCTAAAAAAGATACACTACACGTTATATTGTGACAGTTTAGGCGTAAAGAGGCCCACAGTCGTTTACCTCGCGCCTCTTGCAAAGCTGAATGTAACCCGGTCTTATCCCTTAAAATCTCCCTGAGCTGGTTTTCGAGCTCTTCGACCCGGTTTCTGAGTATTTGTCGTTCCTGGTTGTATTCTTCCTCTCTTTGGGACCCAAAACGAGACTGCAGCAGGCGTGCTTGCTCTTCCTCTAGAAGCTTCTTTTCAAACCGAAGATCATCTATGATGATGTTGAGCTGCAACCATTACTTTTGATAAGAATTCTTCCGAAAGCATGCTGCACAATGGCGAACAACGTACCTCCAATTCTCTTCGAGACTGCGCTTCATTTTCCGTAACTAGATGCTCCAAATCAGTTCTTTTCCTCCTCTCCTCTTTGAGGTCATTTGTCAACACTTCCACAGTTCCCACGGCCTCGTCATAGGTCTCAGTAAGGCCACGTAGTTTCTCATCCAAAGTGTCGTGTTTATCCTTGGTTTCCTGGTACCGCTTCTTTAGGTCAGCAAGTTCTCGTTGTAGCGCTAGACGCTCGATATCTGCTTGCTGTTCCTGACTGGACGAGAACATACATGTAATGAAACATCCGGTTCGGCATCAGACTCTACGTGATCAATCGTACCTTTCGTTTTGCTGCTTTAACCGCTGATTTTCTTCATGTGCACTTTCGAGCTCACGCTGAGAATCGTTCAGCTTCCCGCGCAGTACTGTCACAAGCTCTTCCCTGAAATATTGAAGAAGTTTATTGATTAAGGTTGATTGCGTTAGATGATTGATAATCTGCCGATCACTAACAATCTCACAACTTCTTCGCTGTTATGCTCAGGCTCCGCCGGAGTACTGGTACGGATAGATACGTGAATAGCAAGTCAACATCAAACGCAGTCAGCCAGGGTCCAGTACCTTGTACCTGTAGGGCGACAACGTTCTCTACCGCGTCTGCCAAGATGCATTTGCCTTGTAAGCACATAGTATTCCAGATACCATAAACCATTACTTTGTCACGTACGCTTTGACAGCAATGGCTGGATGAAGCCGTCGCACTCCCTACGTTTACAAAGGTTGGCATTCCTGCTTACTGATGGTTTGGGACAAGTCTACACAGCCTACGCACTGAATCTATTCGAGGGGGTATATGATCGTATCTAGCACCCTTTCGAGTCTCAGCCTCGTGCAAAGCTTTGAAGAAGTTCATCTGATATAAAGGATCAACAATGAACCGGAAGCACAAGGACCAAGTGAAAATGTACTTTGGTCTTCAGATGTGAATTTTCTTTTGCCATATTTCTCAGCTGTCCACGGAGATCATCCACCATGTCATCCATTTCAGCCATCTCTTTCCGATTCACTAGAATTTGTCGAGTGAGGTTGGTTGCCTGATATTGTTCACTTAAGAAAAGGGCCTCATGCAAAAGATACCCTACCATGTTCGGCGCTCGCAGTTCTTTGAGGGCCCAGTGAGGGCTCCTTTGCTCGTCTCAAATCTTCCGTAAGTTTTTGTACCTTGGTTATGAGCCTGGGACATCGATGTGAGAAATACATATCTTAGTTACATTTACAGACGAAAGCATCTCACTTTTTTGTTTTATCATCCTGATCATTAATTTTCCGCTTGAGGTTGAGATTTTGATCCTTCAAATTATACAGTTCGTCCGTAACAATCTCGGGACGAAGATCTGTGGAGGTCCTGGGGGCATCAGTGATCACCATCTCTTATGTGGCATAGTTGTATATTCATATGACCTCTGCTGCCTGCCGCCACCATCCCTCCAGGGCGGCCAGCCATAATCTAGCTGAAAACTCTGACGTTTTACGTTCGGGCCAGCCGAAACTGCAAAATAATGTGCTGAGTGAGGTGACTATCATCGTTGCTCATACAGCGACGATCAGGTAAGCAGACGCGTCCACTTTATCGGACAAACATCTCGAGATCTAGTATAGCGTTGTAGTATAACGTTGTAGTTTGTGCATGTTTCGTGCGGCCTTTTAGCAACGTGAGGCAATTGAACTTTGGATAGAAAAGAAGAATAGGCAGCGCTTTTAGGGAGGAGTGTCGCAATATATCAAGACATGATCATATAACCGTATTCATAAGGTTTGGGAGAACATATATCTTATTCTTCCTGTGGTCAGGAAGAGACAACGTAACAACTCACCAGTTGCGTGCATCGGAACATATTTGTCTCCCAATTCTGAGGGACAACTTGGTGGCCAGAAAGAGGATCGATAGTGGTTGGTCTTCTGCCGGTACGCGTCCGAATATCCGAATAGCTGGACATTCCCCTCTGAGCTGCACTCGACATCTGCAAATGGATGCACGCAGCCAAAGAACAGAATGGAAATTGTGACGAATAGGTCCCAGAGGCAGGATGATTTGGTGAATTTCCTTCGAGGTCATTTTGAGGATCTACATCTGGAGCCCGGGAACTGGACAGGGCTGCCAACGCTGCTGGATGAGGTGAATGTTAACAATGAATAGATATGAAACCCCATATACATATATTCACAGCTCATGCGAAAAATTCTGGAGTTGGAAAAAGAAGCAGATGAGCGAGAGGAATCTTCATATCCGTTTGAAGATCCGTACCAGTTTCTGGATCCAAACTACTTTCCCTTGTTGAAACAGTACACAAAACGCCTAGAGGAGACCCTGAACAACTGTGTGCCGTCGCTTGTCGAGAATGCCGAGCATGAGAATTCGAAAGCGGAAGAAATAGGTGGACCCCAAGTGGAGATTGATCCTAGCGAAGTTGTATTACCCTCACCTGCGGAAAAGCCGGTGCAAAATTCGAATTCTAGTAGTGGACAGTTGCCAACACCGCCTTCAAAAAGAGCGAGCGTTATGGACACGAAGACTAATGAACCAAGACAGCATCGTTTTAGAATAGAGGACAGCTTTGATGAATTGCCGCACCCGAAGCGGAAATATTTCATGCGGCAATCACTTCCCAATATCAATTTCGACAGTGAAGAAGGATCGGATGTTGATGGTCATCCTCCACCTGCACCATATTCGAAGGACGAATGCAGTATAGACGTATTAAAGGAGGAGAAATATGAAATAGACACTTCTAACGAATGGAATACGGAAACAGAGATAGATGATAGAAAAGACGGTGGCATTATGCTGAGCACCTCCCCAGGCGATGTTGCGATTGGCACTGTTTTCGCTGGATCTCGTGCGATAAGTCATGATAGTGGCGCGCCTGTAGATGAAACCGATATCAAGAATTGCGAGCATAACCACCAAAGCATTCCGCGCAGGAATGGTCAAGTTACTGTTGACGACAGATGCTCAATTGGTCACCAGAGCTCTATCGGCGATGTCATATTCGTGGGCCCAGTAACGACAAAGTCGGATGCGCGAGAGCAGTGTTTCCGTCAAGTATCCACGCTGAAAGGAGACAGCGAGGAGGTCATTGATACACCAGACATTGACGAGGTCGATCATGCTGCTGGCAAGCCTTCATTGGAAGAGACATCAATTGAATCCCAGTATTTCTCTTGCTCAGAAGAGGAAGAGGCAAGTCAGTCAAACATTGACAAATACGATGATGTGCCGAAATACGCACCCTTAGAAACCACTGTATATCACAAGCCCGAGAACATTAGGGATGTGGCATGCGATTCTGACAGATCTTGCAAGCAGGATATTTTTATATGCAATACGCCTGTGGTTGTCAAGACAGCTGCAGATCAGGTTTGCTTTGATGAAATGGAAACATTGATTCCCAGGAATGTAAAGACGTTTGAAACACCGAGAGCGTCCAAGTACCCCATCAAAGGTAAGACAGTACTGTTGTTGATAACAGGAGTCCGTGCAAATGCAAGTGAGTTTCCGGTAGATCAATTCGTGACCACCCGAAAGAGACGGGGACGCTCAGAGAAACGATATCCCGAATTGCATGGTGCGGCTGAACCATGCATGAAATCTATAGAGAGCCCATTATGCGATGTCTACGGCGCCAGACGGGGAAGCTTTGTGGAACACAATGGGAGTTCGGTTAGCCCATTATGTGACGAGCATGAGAAGTTTGATATTGAAAGAACTTGCTTGGTGCACCATGACAAAGAAGAGCCGACCAGTAAGTTGCCTTGTGTCCACAATGCCAAGTCCACGACGTGCTAAACAGTTATTTCAGCTGTGGATAACGGTGTGTCCTCCATCGAGAGTCTCTTGCAAGCCAGTTTAGACACGTCTGAACGCCGGACATCGTTTGAATTCGTGGATTCAACGTTAAATGGGATTTCACCGATCAGCTGTAGCAGTCAGTCCTTTTCGAGAGATATAAGTGCACTGGATGGAACTATTAGCGACAATGAACTCCCCTCCCCAACGTTGCTACTGTCCAGATTCAACCTACTTAGCATTGGGAATGATAGTGTAGGTTCTCCACGTAAGCCCTCTTCTCACGTTCCCGGCGGTACAATCGATGAGTTGGCTCCCGAAATCCGCACATCAGATGAGCAGCCATCGCAACCCCAGAGACCGACAAATGGCCCTACCTCCTTACGGGACAAACTGGAGGCGGAAAGGACGACCGAAAGGCATCCTCTGGCTCACAGTCACGACCCACAAGATTCCCCAGGAATCCAAATGAAACCGGAAACCCCCGAGCCAGGTATGCTTAATGCCAATTCCACTTGGTTACCGTCATCCGGAACCCAGCGTAGTGTCGGTCAGAAACTGAGTAGGAAGTGCTGATATACTCCCACAAATTTAGTAAAGACCTATGCGCGAGGAACAACTCCCATGGGTTTTCAGCCTGTTGAAGATAGAGAACCCGCAGGTGGGAAAATTGTGCGGGACCATTCTCTTCGTCTGCAAAGGTACTTATGTAGATTGCAGATGAAGTGGAGTGGGATGACTCGGACGACAGTGAGAGTGGGATCCTCGTATTGTGAGCACTGCCTGCCTTGTTCTTCCTCATGATGCTCAATTAATCGTGGTATTCAGCGATGGCACGCCGCGAAAGCTGCAACCGCTGGTCAATGTATGGGAGCCGTCAACTGACGCCTTAGATACCCCGAAAAGAACGACGCTGGGCCGTCGAGCTTTTACACCATCCAATCTGCTATGTATGTACCGATTTCATGCACGGCCATGTACCATTCGCTCGACCTGACGTTCAATGCAGGCCTTGGTACGCCAAACGCAGCTTTCAAAAGACAGCGAGTAGCGTTATCACAGCAATTATTTCAGGAATATAATCGCGAGATCTTCGAGTCGAGACTTCCTGCTACTCTCGGTCTTGTGTGGTCCAAGCATTTGCGCACGACAGCTGGCCGCACATTCCTGAAGAAGTACGTACGTCGCTCATACAAATGGCAACATTAACACATTTCCACTGACGACAGCATTCTCAGGGAGCTAAGGAATGGCGTACTCGAGCACGTAGCTAGTATAGAGCTTTCAATGAAGGTCCTCGATGACATTGGTACGTGATCTCTCCCACTATTGAGTTACGAGATGAAATCAACCTATATTCATCTCGTAGGGAGATTGCAGAGCACGTTGATACACGAAATGTGCCATGTATGACAATATCATAGGGATGCTGTGATTCCCTTTCTACATCAATCTTAGACGGGTCTTTTTAGGCTGCGCAATGGATCTTGAACAAGGTTTCCACTCCGCCACATGGCAAAGTCTTTAAATATTGGTACGGTATATGATGTGGTGCGTTCACGGACAATTGCGAAGGTCTCACATGGACCACAAAGGGCCACACGCGCCGAAAGTGCATACCCACAGATCAAGGTGACGACATGTCATTCATACGATATTGCCTGCAAATACGAATATCAATGCATCAAAGATGAATGTGGGAGAACGTGAGTTGTTTGCGATAGTTGATCAAGATTGATCTCCTGAGATTTTGACTAGGCTTGCTCAGATACGGACGACATAGCAAGTCGATCAATGTTCAGGTTTGAAGACTATCTGCGCTGGACTGATTCTTTGTGTTATTGATGCATTTGGTCTGCGTTAGACCCACGGATGCGGACGGTGTGGTGGGCGGCTGATTTTGCTGAAACCAGAGCGCATCCGGAAGGATGGGACACCGTATAAAGAGAACAGGTTCACTGCCTTTGTTAAGGTGAGTTCTGGAGCTCTCAAGGTGGTTGCTGCGGTGGAGCTTACACACTCATGAAATTGCAGGAAAATTTTGTGTCCATAAAGGCAGGTAACCCAGACTTGAATCAGAGGGAACTCATGGCTCTCATAGGAAAGAAGTTCAGAACCCTTTCGATTGAGAATGTGCAGAATTGACAATTTTAGCATTATCATATATGTGGGGACGAAACCATACACTATTTGCAACAGGAAATATTCTGCATCAATGCCAAGCGCATGCTAAAGAAATATACACGCAACCTCAAAGTCGAAACCGCACTTTTGAAATGTTTCATCCAAGATTCGACTAAACCAAACCCGGGGAGCTCTCATCCACAGTTTCAAGCACAGCGAGCTCTGTTGTCTTCAGCACCACGGATGTCCCGTCGCCTTCAACAGTGGTTATCTCGGTTTCCAGAGAAACGCCGTCTTCACCGAGAAAAGTAGAAGTACTATCTACCACAGTCGTCACTTGGGTAGCAGTAACGTCGACACTTTCATCGTCGTTGACCATCGCTGTAACGGATGTCATTTGCACCACGTCGAGGGTTTCGTCATTGCCAGCCCCGCCCTCAGCGAGAATATCCATTGAGCCAGTGCATTTGGTGCATTTGCAGTGAAACGAATACTGTAACTGTGTCAGTGTGCCATATACGGTCACAATGCCACTCTGCACGCACCTTTTCTTTCAATTCCTTTCTCCTTTCCTTGGTCTCCTTGCCATCAGGAATAATGTAGCTAATGTAAAGTTCGTCTTCGGCTTTCAGGCCGGTCTTGGCGACCAAGGTAAGCTCATTGGTAGCATCTTGATATTGAATATCCACATTGGGATCGCAGGAATGAGCAATCAAGCTTGTCGCATGATATAAGCCAACTCCGGTTTTCTGGTCCACGGCGAAGGCTCCGCGGACAGGATCGCTGTTAAGCACAGGAGTCGCCCGGCTTCCGGTTGCAACAGCATACGCATTGTAAGACGTCTTGCCTTTGATCAAGACGTATCGATCTTCGGTAAGGACTGGAATGGAGGGAAGTATGAGGGAGCGTGGGAATAGAATTCACATATCTGTAAACGTACAGTCATCAAATCCGGGCACCTTGTTGCCTATAACCTGCTTGATCAGTGCTACTTCTTGTTGATCTTCCTCGGTAGGCTTCAATTTCAAGTCGTACAGACGTTCCAAGTGGTCTACCCAGAGATCCAGTGAGCCAAATCAACTAGGAGACCCGATGGCAGTAGTCCCTTACCCCACGTCGAATATTTGGGTTTCTCTGCCCCTTCCTCGGGCTTTACCGTTTCTTCGTACACCATCTTTGCTAGAAAATTAGCAACCAGGAGAGGGAGCTTCGTGTGCTTCTCCGAACAGTGCTCCAAAAGCTTCTTGTATGCTTCACCAGTTGTGGGGTCTGCAGTACAAAGGAAGCCATGGAATTCTTTTCTCGCTGATTCCCGACACGAATCGCAGCAGTAGTTCTCCTCCGTGCAATTCTCACAAGGAATGACACGGTCAGCGCGATCGAGGGGTTTAAGGCAATAACCGCACAGGTTGCCCTAGAGTTTGTCAGCAATATAAGCTTTGCATTCAAACTAGCTTCCGGTCAAATTACGCAGTGTACCGACGTTGGTCAGATACTGGGTTGAAACAATTGGTCGCTCTCGATAAATCTTCTCCCCAACCGCCACGTCCTTCGTGACACTCAGACCTCTACGGACAATTCTCTTTCCTTCAGGCGTAGTGCCCTGCTGGACTTCCTTCACTTTCACATTCATACTCTGAGGCGGGAAGTGGTTGAAGTCTGTCATTGAGCGATGTCAGACGATTTAATTGCTAACAGTGCGACCCTGGCGAAACACGTTACCCACATTCTTGTTGATGCTGCTTCAGCTATGATCCACCGAGATGGGGCAATAAGTAATATTGAGGGCAGGAATATGAAAATGATACAGATTCTCGTGTTAGAATATGCCATCTACCTATAAACACTAAATGCCAAACACTATGCACAGTCCTTCGCCCCATACGCCATTCATTCTATTTCAACCTCCGTCAAGGTTGGTCCCTGTCGTGCCCCTGGCCCTGCCCCCGCACCTACATCAGCGGCGTACAGCTCCATGATAGTGTTCAGC
The DNA here is from genome assembly GCA_006535965.1 of Spizellomyces sp. 'palustris'. Classification (NCBI taxonomy): domain Eukaryota; kingdom Fungi; phylum Chytridiomycota; class Chytridiomycetes; order Spizellomycetales; family Spizellomycetaceae; genus Spizellomyces; species Spizellomyces sp. 'palustris'. Next base: position 10,630 of record QEAR01000023.1, on the reverse strand, counting down.
ACAGGCTCAGGCACCGATTGCTGAAGGACCATCAACAAGTTCATTGGCTCGGCGTATGCCTGAAGTGCTTTGAAGAAGCATTTTGCAGCTACATCATAAGCTTGAGGACCTAATAGAGAACAACGAAGTCAGCATCTCGCCATTCATAAATAATATCAACATCGATGTTCACCTCGAGCCAGTAACGCTTCTCCCATCTGCAAGTGCTTCATGAAGTATTCTCCTCGCTCTTGTGGACTAGTTGGTATAGGTTCATCAAGATCGATGCCTCCTCCGGGGGCACTTGCAGCAGCGGCCGCTGCTCTTTGGCGTAACCTGGCCTCTGCTGCATCGGCCTCTTTTGCATGGGCCACTTCTTTTCGTTGTTTTTCTAAACATGCCAGCAGCAAAATTTGGCCAGAGATACCAATATTAGCAATGCACAATCTTAATGGTAAGGGAAAAAGAACTTCTGCCGCGATGACAAGTTGTGGGGGAAAAGGGATCTCGACGTACTCAGCTTTCTCCTGAATGCGGGATCTCTTTGTCTCTTCTGGTCGAAATAGATCAAGTACCCTATTCCACAAACAGCTGCCGCTGCCGCAGTGCCGACTACGATATCTCTTGTTGTTACCATGTTGAAGGAAATAGGGTTGATATGAAATGCGCCGGGAAAGAAGAGCAACTCAGACGAGGCTTGTGCCATCGGCCCGCGTTTCCATGGTTGCCGTTGACACAACATGATGAGGAGACACGCTCTCGGCGTTGTTCCACGTTGCGATCCTACGAAATAGACTTATTTGGTCAACCATGTCGTCTGGATTCGGCCTGAACGGTGGGCGAGGGAGGTGCTTCCCCTTCTGGCAAGAGTTTGCAAAGTGTTACGTGCAGAGTGACTCGCCACGCAAAGAATGTACCAACCAATTTGAAGACTATCAAGAGTGCCTGTACCATCGTAAAGAGGTGTGTATCCAACATATAGTGAAGTTAGACGCACCGGTGCCGCGCTTGGCCGAGCTTTGGACGTGAGAATGATGTGCTACATAGCTCACGGCACCTGTAGAGAGGGAAGGGAACGTTGGAGGGCCAAATACTATTTTTTTTGAATGTTCTCTTACCAGAATCATGAATTTTTGTTGTGTTTTAGCTTCTCCGATTGTCAATTGTGCAAGAAGAATACGAAAAGGAAAAGCAGCGAAAGGCGGAGGGAAAGGACGCAGCAGTGCCGGCGAAAGCGTAGAAGAATCTCATTAGATACGACACGAATACTGGATTTCTCCATTGCAACGACGATGGGACCGGGCCGGTTAAGGGTGGGACTAACGCTTGTAGAAACTGTTGACCTTGGTGGAACGTAATAAACCATCGTATATATAACTTTGAATTAGGAAATGGGAATGTTCAACCGAGACGGTAGGAGAAGCTGTGGACGTCATGGCAATGATCTTAGTGCAACTGACTGCACTTACATTTGGAAGGGCATCTACCCTTTTTGAATGTCTTCTATGCATGCAAAACCAGAATGGCTAGACATGAGTATATGTTGATATGAGCAGTCTATGTCTAGGAGCCTTGCAATTTTTGATACTCGGCGGGCGTCTTTGCTGTGATTGATAGTGCATGAAGTCCGTTTTTGAGTTCTTGATCCAGAATTTCATACACCAGCTAGCAGAAGATGTCAGGTTTAGTAATACTTCATGAGAACATCTGAGCTCGGATGCATAAGGATTATAAGGATGACTACCTTGTGTCGCTGAACCGCTGGCTGTGTAAAAGAAGCATAAGCAATTAGACGGAATCTCAACATTTTAGCATGGGCCATCATATCTTTTTCAATGTGACGGCGTAGATCCTACCTTTCCCTCAAACTTTGGTGAGACTGCCGTGACCCTGCATATGGTGAAATTCAATAAGCATCAAGGAACACACATCCGTAGACGGGCGGATCATCCAGCCAATGTGTCTGATTAAGTACCTAAAATGCGTCTCGCCCCCTGTTACTCCACGCATCGCAGCGTGACCCTTGTGCTTGGCACTGTCGTCCACAATTTCCAGTGTCGTCGGCTGCAGTGCAGTTCGGAGCTAATATTTGCGAAGATGACAGAATCATAAATCATAATGGGATATGATATGAACTAATACCGTCCTACAGCTGTACAGTTTGACTTGTACCTTTTCTTCGATTCTGCTGTACATAGGGCCAGGCATTTTCGGGGTCTCGTTCAGAAAAGAGTTGAGAAACGCAGAGCGGCTAACGTGCCGTTGACTCGCGATAGTGATGGCTGATTTTCTGGCCAGTGACTGTCGAAGCGAAGCGACAGAGAATGTCGACCGAAACATTTGGAAGCAGGGAAAGGAAGGATGGTGGTGAATCGAGCTGCTGCGCACCCAACTAGCATGCTGTTGCTATAGAGACGAGAGTATGTCACAGAATTGGGTTTGGTTTCGTTCACACCGCATAAGATGACTACATTGGAGTTTCGGCATTATAAGAAAAGCCCCACAGCGAAGGGCCTTATTGTACTCGCTTCCGATCACGTAGGGGTCGGAATGAAGAGCAACATTGTTGAGTTCCTCGCGACCAACCCCGCAGGTGACGGTTGGGATATTACCGATGTAGGACCCCACGATACGACCCGGGTATGACCTAGCACGCCGCAGCTTGTTAAGAACCGACCATAGTGGGGATTGTTCTCGATATCTGACTTGTCGTGTGCAGTGCGACTACCCAGACTATGCTAGTATTGCTGCCGAGCAGGTTCTTGTGAAGCATAAACAATATGGCGAGTCTCCTTGAATTTTGAACTCCGCTTGTTCTGTTCATTGAGCATTATATTGGTGTATCATGACACAGAGCGAAAGCTTGGAATATTGATCTGCGGCTCTGGCATTGGGATATCTATTGCTGCGAACAAAATCAAGGGAATTCGGTGTGCTCTGTGTCACGATCATTTTACTGCTGTCATGGCGAGAAGGGTAGGATTTTGATGCAAATTAGCGATTGGCTGGCGTGTCCATTGACATGCAGATAATAGCACAACGACGCGAATATGATCGCGCTCGGGGCAAGAACGACAGGTCCGGATGTGGCAAACGAAATGGTTGCTGCATTCTTAACTACGGCGTTTGATGGCCAGCACCACATCGATCGCCTTGCAAAGCTGCATTCCCTAGAAGGATGTAGCTACGGATCCAGTTAAAGATTGATTAAACCTTCATTAATAGGATTCAGTCGGCAGCGGTATGTATCATGTTGTGACTATGCTCAACATTTCCTAGTATCGCACTAGAATCTGATCGCCGATGTTGTATAATACAAGTCTGAATTAGTATCTACATTATGCAAGCCCTTCTCGAGGCGTACCCTCACCCCTCGTCATTTCTTTCCCTTGCCCTTCCGTTTTGATCCCGGGGTGGGAGGGGCGGGAGCCACACCGACCACTTGAGCGCCTTTTACCTCACCAACTCCGGAATCCTCTACCTGCTTTCTCATGTCCAAAAAGACCATTAAGTCCCGGACTTGTTCTTTCAAATCTGCTATATCAGTGTCCTTCTCACGCAGAGTTTGCTCCGCCGATGCAATTTTGGTTTGATACAAAGTTTGATTTGCCAGCAGGGATTTTGTTAAGGCTTTCTCTTCTTTGAGATCCTTTTCAGTGCTAACAACGCGATCCAGAATCTTGGTCAATCGACTATGAAGGGCGCGGTTGTCTCTCTCGGCACGCAACAGCTGTGCCTGAAGATCATCACGTGACTTTACAGCACCATCCCGCTCAGCTTGCATTTGAGCTAACGCCGCTGTCATCTCAGAGGTTTGCTGTGTCAGGGCGGTCTCTATCTGCGTTAAGCGCGACTCGTACCATAATCGCTGCGACTCCAGTTGTGATGTCAAGAGATACGTATACTCTAACCCGATGGACTCCATCTTTTCGGTGGAAACCATCCCACCCGCTGCTGCTCGCCCACCTCCACTTCCGTTCAAGCTCTCGCCAAATTCTGACGAGTGCGTGCGATTAGGAGCGGGCAATTCTACCAGTTTACCATCCGTACGGTTTTGTATCAAGCGATGGACATATCCATCTCCGGCGTAATCCCATACTCGTTGTGTCTCGAGCTCCATTGAGTAGGTATGCTGAGTATCAGCAAAATGATTCTGCGCGTGCGCCTCCTGGTATCTCCCACATCCAATGTTTCCGCATATCAAACAGATCCAGAGATTCTCTGTGGATCCACAGTCCATGCACTCGTTTCGCATGTCGTCGTCAGAGTCAATCGACGATGAGACTTTTGAAGAATATCGACAAACAGGGCATGAGGAATCCCCCCATTTTGACAAACAATGGCAGTGGAAAGTGTGATGACATAGAATGGTCAACAGGCCGGTCACCGATGCGTCCATCCGCTCCAAGCAGACCGGACATGTCGGAAGCTCCAGAAGTTGATTTGTTGTCATGAAAGTGGGGGATTTGGTAGGACTTGTGGCATACGGTGATGTTCTAGGCTCTCCTCCCTCCGCCACATCGCTTGGGATATTGTAGGTGGTTGAAGGAGATCCGGAATTTGGAGAGGCGATGGCTTCTGGGTTGGCCGGACTAAGGGGCACCTTAGTCGGCAAAAACAATGTACTGGGGTCATCCGGAAGTGGGGGGAATGCGTACGGCGGAATGGCCCGGGATTTGAATTCGATCGATTTAACGTAGACAACGTGACACATCTCAGGTTCGAGGGAACTGAATTCCCGACCGTTGTAGTCTTTGTAAAACCGCTCAGCGCCTTGTGCGTCCCGAAACTTGATGAGCACCATATATCGATTAGGAAGCGAGTCTCTTACGATCCTCAGATGGCTCATCTCATCACGAAGTGGCCCTACAAAGTTGAGAAAATCTTGCGCGGTCATGTAGGATGGTACAGCCAAGACACACAATATTGTGCCAGTTCCCTTGACAGCAGACATTTCCTCTGGTGTTAGACGCTCAGTCGACGGGTCACTTTGCAGGGGGATAGCAGATTGATGGAGAATATCCTCAACATCAGCGCGTTCTCGATAAAGATGCAAGATTCCAGCATTGAGTTCAGTAGTTCCCGTACGAAAGGGAATGAATGCCCCGCTCGTCGGAATCGTGTGAGCTTTTTGTTTCTTTTTCGCGGACCGTGTTCGTTGCCGACGCGATGGGAGCGCATGGTCCTCATCTTCTAAGGATTCTCTTCGAGAACATTCAGGTAGCTCATTATTACGGGTAGCAGTACTTTCCGTGTCTGCTCTGGTCCCCGCGGCTGTCTCAGTGATCGACGTGGCGCTGCCCCCTCCCTCACGCGTTGACTGCGACGCTTTTGGTGGTCGAGGTTCGCCTGCGGAGGCACCTGCACCTTTCTTAGTGGCACCATCAAACATATCGAACCAATCAATGGTCAAATTTCCAATTCTCCAATCTGCGACGATATGCCCAGCAGATGGGAGCTGTCGTGTCCGTCGTCGGTAGCAAGGTCCTTCGCTTCGGCTTTTGGCACCACTCCCGGAGGATGCGTCCGGTCCTAGTTCAGAATGATTTTCGCAAACCGTCTTTCCACCGCCTTTAGGAAGCTGATTCTCTTTTTTTAATTTTATCTTACTCGATTTATTGAGTTTATTGACAGTTCCTATCCGATAACTGGGCAATAATCGATCGAAGATATCCGTAGGGAAGGCGGGCGGTAATGAACCTGCTGCGTACGACTGTTGAGAATCCGGGAAGGCAAACTTAGGAGTACACGGCGTGTGAAGGACAGGTAAGAGGACTTCGAAGCACAGATGGTATAAATACATCTCGCATCATCTGCATAACTTCGAACTAGTGACAGTCGATGGTGTTGGTCAGCACCAGTTCTTGTTACTATGGATACCATGCACAGCAAGTGTCATCAACTGGGTACCGTTCCACCGCGGCAAGCTTACAGACGCCCATAATGGGCATCGTCTCAACTCTGACCGTTCCGGCAGAGTTAAGTGTACTCGCTGTAGTTCTCTTGGGTATCCTCGTGGTAGCTCTCTATATCGTTTCTCCGCGCCCGCGACCTGCGACTGAGAATGAAATCTACTACCTTGATGTTATCACTGGGACCCGTACACGCTTCCCCTCCCTCCTCAGTGAAGGACAGTATGTCAATGGCAAGGGTATATCCCTTTCAGTTATAGTCCCAGCATATAAAGAAACAGTCCGACTTCCGAGTATGTTGAAAGAGACAGTGGAATACTTGGACGACCGGACGCAGCGCGAGAAGAATTTCCTGTATGAAATTATTATCGTGGATGACGGGAGTGGGGATGACACAAGTCGAGTTGCGACAGAGTTTGCACAACGCCATTCCGAACAGCTTGGGGAGAAATTGGCGGTTGGGCGGGATATAAGAGTGATGACGTTGGAGAAGAACCGAGGAAAGGGAGGGGCGGTAACGCAGGTTAGTTCGTATGGTAGAACTGACTCATTAATGGATGATTGGTATTCTAATGGGTTTTCAGGGGATGTTGGTTTCAAGAGGTCAGAAGCTCCTCTTTGCCGATGCGGACGGCGCTACCCAGTTTTCTGATGTCGAGGAACTCGAAGCTCGTCTTGATGCCGTTTCACGCGACGGACTGGGAGTCGCTGTCGGATCACGGGCACATATGGTGAAGTCTGACGCCGTCGTAAAGGTAGGTGAGATGTGTTCATCCCTTCACATTCTGTGGAATTGACCTCGACCTCTGTATTCAGCGATCTTTCATCCGCAATTTTCTCATGCACGGGTTCCATACTGTTCTCTTCATCCTCGGCATTGCGTCCATAAAGGATACACAATGTGGGTTCAAGCTTCTAACACGAGGCGCGGCCCGTTCCATCTTCCCAAACATGCATGCTGAAGGATGGATTTTTGACATTGAATTGCTTCTCATTGCTTTGAATCTCGGAATCCCCATTGTGGAAGTTCCTGTTAATTGGCATGAGGTAGAAGGAACGAAGATGTCCCTGGTCAGGGATTCAGTTGTAATGTTGGTAGACTTACTGGTGATTAGACTGAATTACCTACTCGGATTGTGGCAGGTGAAAGGGGAGAGACAAAAGCAGTCTTGATCTGTCGTGGGTTGAACAGTACTAGAGTGACGACGAAGATGCCACGCTTTAGATGTGGAATTGAAGATGCTGACTTAAATACAATGTCCCGAAGCTAGTGGTATTCGCTGTGCTAATCACTATCGCTACCGCCACTATCGCCATCACTATCCTCCCCACTGCTATTCTCGCCTGCTTTGCCATCCTTCGCACCCTGGGCGTCCTTTCCCCTTTCCCAGCCGCCCTTGATCACAGTCTCCCATGGACCTCCTTTGTCCGAGTTCAGAGTCCACATGTCATCCAAGGTAAACTCTTTTTTGCGCTCCTCAAAAAGCCCACCGTAGAGGTACAGGGTATTGCGGTAAACAGTTAACATCGCGTTATACCTTGGATGCGGTACATTTTCTTCTGAGGCTTGGCCGTCGGCCGGTATGCCGTCCTCCCCCTCCCCCTGTTCGACGTCCTCTTCACCAGTTTGCGTCGTTGCTCTTCGTCTCCTCTTCCCACCTTCCGCTTCCTTTGGTTTCTTCAAAGTGAAGGGAAACCACTTTTTCCCTTCAAGCGCAAAGCTAAACATGTCATTACGGCATACGCTAATATCTCCTGCCTCCTCGTCATCTTCTACCCCTCCAAACAAAATAGCCCTGTTCTTGTGTACCGTCATGGTGCAACCTGCTCGGGCCGGCGGTGGCGTACCGGATTTCTTGACGCGCTCCCAGCGCAGCGCACTGATATCGGTGGACATGTGCAGGATCCACATATCTAAACAATGTGTCAACGTAAAGTTCGGAAACATTTGGCAGCTCTTGGTATGCACCTGAATGAACAACGCCTTGTTCGCGCTCTCCATCCACTTGTGTCTTGCAATAGCCTCCATATAGAAAGCAAATGTCTCCGTGCGTAAAAAATTGGAAACCGGATCGGGCGCTACAGGGTTCATGTCAGCCCGCCACCCGTCACTCAGTGGTAGAAAGTCACAATCTCCTACTTACGTAGGCTTGGAGGATAAGGCAGGGAGCTCTACCTTCTCCCATTTGTACTCATTACAGTCAAATATCCACAGATCGTCATAATATTTGGTTGTTTTGTAGTTATCATAGAATCCTACCGATGGACGTCCGACTGTAAATACCGTCATAGAGGTCAATGAAAGATACCTCACCCACCTCCAAACATAATTACAAAGTTCTTCCAAACTGTCATCCGATGCCCCGATCTTGGAGGCGGCGTGGGGATGTCAAGCTTCTCCCACTTAGTTTCTTTCAAATCAAAAGTCCAGCAATCCTGCTAGCTATCAGTGCGTCGTTTCAAATATTTCGTACAGGTGTACGATGCTCACCTTCCAGTGATGGAATTGACTCTGGGTAGAAGAGGCTGGTGGCCAATGTTTGAATACCGGTGAAGGTAAGGTTAAGAATCCAGTGCGGGTACTAACCAAACTCTCCGGCAAAGACAAGAAGTTTGCCATTATTCAATGCAACAGTTTGGTGACCACTCCTTGGGCCAGGAGCATACGCCGATACAATCTTTCGCCATTCTTGTTTGTCGATGCGGTACCTTTTTGGGAACAACGTTGAGCCCTTTAAAAAAGTAGGTAGACAGACTAGATTGCTTACTTGTATAATTCATTAAAGACTCGTAGCTTGTTTCCGTCATAGTGCTCGCCACCAAAGAGATATAGCACTGGCTGACTTAGAGGGCTGGCAACGAACGAGGCATTTGCGCGCGGTGACGGGGGCTCTGCAGATATTTCTTCTGTTACCTTTTACGGTTGTTACTCATCCCTACAAGTTCAAATCTTTTACAGCAGTATAAACATCTTAATATATACCTCATATTTTTTCTTTTCCTCAGCCTCAAATTGCTTCAAAATAAGGTCTATATCCTCGTCGTCATCTTCAAACTTTGCATTATGCCGTGCATTCTTTCGCTCCGCCTTTTCAGCCTGCTTTTGGGACCTGTAGGACTTTGCGGCTGCCTTCTTTGCAGAGTGGTCTTTTCTTTTCTTGCGTTTGTCTCTGGTCATGGAAATGGAGAGTGTTCATTCGAACAAGTAGGCGAGATCTCGAAAAGCTGACTTGAGACTCAAGCCACCCGCGCCACATGTTTGAAAATCAAGCGAAAACTGTACGTAAAACATAGCAGAATATCTGAAGGACACTTGCAGATCATCAGTAAAATGGACCACGGCACTAAGGTATTTAGAACATCATCATGGTAGCTAGTGTGAAGATATATCCATGAGCGATCCCAGATATTGTACGGCAATCCACATTGTCATCTACATTTTCAACGGCAACCGTGGTTAATTCCAAGAGCATAGAATTGTACTGTGCAAGCACAGTGACAGTCAACAAGTATTTTAAAATAATTACGAGCAATCAAATGGAGGTGAATCGAGTGATCATATTTTATTGACGCGGATCTAGTACACCTGCGCCTGGGAACAGCATGTTAGTCCAAGTCTGATCAGATACCATGCTCACATAAAATCTCACCATTTCTGCCATGCTATTCTTTCAAAAAACATGTGCAAATCTATTCCATCCACCACCTCTTCTCCCTTACGAAATCAAAAGCACCCAAGTCCTTCTTCTCAACCACACCCAACTCCTCCAACAAGGGCTTAAGCTCCTTCAAGTAATTCGCATACTGGTCCTTGCTGTGTGCCTTTCCCTCTAAAGCCTCCAACACCCGTACAGCTGTGGCAAACGAGTTAAGCTTACGTGTGGCCTGGAGGGCGTCCGAAATCACATCGACGGAAGGAACCCAGTCGGTGGCAAAGATGTGGTTGAGACCCCTCTCCAGTTCAAAGTCATCTTCCACGCTTTGGAAGTGGCGGCGCCAGTAGGTAACGTACTTGTCGTAGTCAGACTTTTCGGAGGGGTCAAGGTCATGCGCCGTTGGGTAGTTTGCCAGGGTAGCATCGAGGTCGGTGTGGAGAGCGGGGCCAGCCATGGTACGGCGGCCAATGGTAGGAAGGGCGCGGGCGGCTGTCGGGTATCACGAAGGAAGGAGAGTGTAGAGTCCCGATGGTGGTAAACAACCGGATAGGCGATTAGGGAGGAGGGGAAGGGCAGAAGCCAGATTAGTTCGCTGTTCACAGGAGGTTCATATACCAAAGCACCATCCTCCAAAGAACCCAGCTATACAGGCCATCTTGAGCCGGTGTTGGTAATCGGCCCTGATGGAACCCTTTCGCGCGTTTTCCAATCACACTCAACCAGAAACATACCACGCGGGGTAACTCCCACAGCCCGGGTTACTGCTGGGGCCAGACGAACGAGGCGGTTCATGTTTGCCAATAGGAATAGAGCTAGGGGGAAGGACAGGCCGAATTGCGAAGGGACCTGTAAGTTGTCGCGTGCGTAGGTGAATGGGCGGCTCCTCTTGAGATCCTTGTCTCCGTTCCGATCCTTGCCTTGGATTAGTTGCCATGAGAAAAAGGTGCTAAGCAGAATTGCCATTATTGTCTTAATGAATATCAAGCCACGCGCTCTCCGATTGGTTCGCTTACTCAGCATCTAACTTAGTACGGGATGCGTCCTACTCTAGACGACGCTACACATAGTGTGGAGGCGGTAGGA